>DWPA01000529.1:0-24134 GCA_018251375.1 Calpodes ethlius
CCAACCGCTTGTTTAATTAGGCATAAAAAAACTATTTTTATTATTTATACAGTTGCCCAAGGATAGGTAATTGCACCCCCCCCCCCCCCCCTCCCATAAGTGGATTTCCTATTTGTTTTAATGTAATTAAATCCAACCATTCTTATTTATTTAAATATCTCTACACATTATTAACATTAAGCATCTCCGAGGTAAGGTTGTCCAGGTCAAAATAAACACTTTAATGTAATGACTTTTTTGTATTATTTTTATCGCATTTAAAAAACTACAGTTGAGATGGGAATTATGTTAGATAACTAATATAATTATGTTACTTATAGAAAAAAAAATGTTTTGTGGAGATTGGACTCGGAGATCGCAAATAAAATGTTAAAAACCAACTGTCTGGTTTTAGACCAACATTTGTCTGTGACAGAAATATAAATGACCACGATGAGAACTAACTACATAGTACAGTTTTCAATTGATAACGTATTTATCTTCCTGCAGAAATCACTTGTTCCCGCTGTGTCCCCCCGGCCGCACGCTGGACGTCAAGAAGTCCACACACAAGAAGATGGGCAAGTTTTTGGAGGCAATGCAAAGGGTAAACAATTTCATTTTTCATCATTCTTGCAGTCAAAGCCATAATATATTAACCCTATTGGGACCATTTAGAATACTGACCCTAAACCTATGCCGGCATACTAAGGTATCGTTAAAGGCAACAGAAGCCAGCTCGGTTTGTGATTTGTGACTACACATAATAATTATATTATCAGTTGAATTATTATTATCATTAATATTATTATCTCTCCATGAAGTATGCCTGGCTACCTATCACCCAAATGACTCGTCGTGTTTAGGCTGGAGACTTGAGATCCAGTTATTACTGTCGTATTGTACGTATCTGTTTACTCGGACGGCAACCGGTGATATTATATGGTGTTGCCGATGGTAGTCACCATCAGGCAGATGTTAACTCGTTTGAAGATGTTTATATGAAAGTTGTGAGCAAAAGAAGATTGACGAGCGTTGTTGTTCAAGGAAGGCCTGGTAGAGATCCGCGAGCTGGAGAAGGGCGTGGATGCGGTGGTGGCAGCTCACTATCTGCACCCGCTGGTGCGCGCGCACCGAGTGTCAGCTACCACACAGGAGCTCCCAGAGCGCACGGAGGCTCCGCCGGAGGAGTACGTGCCCCCGCAGGTGCGCGAGATGTACTGCATCACCGCTAATGTCTCCGGGCTGTTCATGCCGCTAAAGTTAGTAGTATTCTGTCTACTTTCTGGTGCATTTACACCGTAGTTATTTTTTGTTCGGCTACATTATGCGATAGGACAACTTTCAATAAGTTTAGGAACCACTTGGTGCCAGGTAAGTGTTGCTGCTCGACGCGTTTACAGCGTTTATAAAATATAATAAAGTTTAAAATTCACCAACAAATGGGTACCTCAACATTTATATTTAAACACAGTCGCGAAATGGAAAACATTTGGAAATGTTGCTAAGCAAATTCCGTCCGTTTACATCAGTGTTTCCTAACCTGTGTGTCGCGAGTATATGTGTGGTGGACAAATCAGTAAATAAATGCTAGTATACGAAATTTTTTATTGCTTTTTAATTAAGGGGGTCCGTGAAATGGTACTTGATTTTCTAGGGATCCATGAACTGATCCGTCAGTCTGTAAATAAGATTAAGAAACCTTTTTCTAGTAGTGTCATATTCAGAACTTATATGTATACAAGCAATGTATTGTAATGTAATAATAACAAAATATTTTGAACTATATAGGAAAGGCACGGTGCTGTCCGCGGCAGAGATCCGCTCCACGCTGACTGAGTACGTGAAGAGCAGAGGGCTCAACTCGACGCAGACGCGCGGCGCCGTCGTGCTGGATGCCACGCTGGCTAAAGCTGCCGGCAGGAATGAACAGGTCACTGGACACACTGAAAATATTCTTCAATAAACCAATAATATTAATATTATGTATATGTATCACACTCTAATCTAAGCAGCGATAGCTTAGTGGTTCGAACGTTGGTGCCCCGAACGTGGGGACGTGAGTTGGAATCATGCAAGCACTTCTAATTTTCAAGAAAGTTATTTGCGCATTACTAGTTAATTATCACTTGCTTCGGTGACGGACATCGTGAGGAAACCTGCACACCTGAGAGTTCACCTCAATGTTCTCGAGGGTGTGTTAAGTCTACCAATCCGCACTTGGCCCCTATACCCCTCACCTTCTGAGAGGTGACCCGAGCCGAGCAGTGAAACAATTGTGGGTTCTTGAATTGATGATGATCATCATATTTATTATTCAATAAACAAATGCCTGATAGTTTTATATGTATAAGTATTTCTAAGATTTTGTAGATTTTATTTTCTTATAAACCCAAACCTGTATCTCCAAGTATTTTTTTCGTTTAGTTCTACTCCTGTTTGGGGAAATTTTATTAGTGGTTGGCATAGCGTCGGTGACGCTCTCTTGTGGTGGCTAAGTCTACAGGTTTCGGTTGTACGTGATGATTAGTACGGGATCTATTTAGTTTGCCACATAAAAAAAATATATGTTATTATTGTGTGTGTACCAGGAACACATAAAATGGGAGGAGTTGATGACATCGATCCTGGGCCGCTTCACGCCCAGCACCGAGATGCGGTTCGCGGACGGTACCGTAAAGCTCACGAAGGCGCGCCTCGAGCCCGTCAAGATGCAAGTGGCCACCCGCAGCGGGAACAAGAAGGTATTGGGATTCATTTGCTCATTTCATTTCTAATTATGGAAATGTGTAACTAAATATACATAAAAACTGTCTGGGCGGTAATATTTATTATCATTACTTTCTGTTTGAATTTGTTCAATGTTGATGAATGAAAAACCGGCAGTCAAGTCACCTTCGTCGCTTGTAAACATCAGTAACACCATATATGATTAATATTCTATAGTCAAGAAAGTATAGAGAAGAAGAAATAAATAAAAGAACTGGCTCTCAAGCGTGACAAACCCGTGTCGTTTGGCGGATGACGCAAGTAAAGTAGCCAGACAGAAGTCATAGAAACAAAATAATGCAGTAATAACACAATCTTTACATAAGGCGCTACCACAAAGCTGGCATGGTATTGGTGTCAGTAATCTATACCACCCATTAAGACTAAGGGTTGGTGGTAAGCTGATTAAATGTATATTAATCATTACAACCAATATGATTTTATGTAGCAAGACCTATTTGTATTAAAATCTGATTTATTAATATCATAAAAATCAACTGCTTGATATGATGAAAAATTTGATTCATAAAATTTTGTATCACTCATCCAGAGTAAATGAAGATTCAGAAAGACAATAAATTAGTTTCTACCTGACCATTGACATTGAGGAAGAAATGTTTCCTAACTTATAACACACTGTCATAAAAAATATCCATTCATAATATATTATATAAATTTAGAATTACAGTACAATGTTTGTACAACAAAATATTCTCTAGTGTATGTGCCTTTTATTATGTAAGTTAAGTGATGAGTCAGACGAGTCGTTATATAAAACAATTGCTGGAAGTCTTTACAAGCATTATTATTTATACTGAACTGTTATTTAATAACATAAACACATACAGATGAAGGCGAGGTAAGAGAAAGAAGGGTTGTATTCAATATAAAATTGTGTACTGGTTAGATCTTATTTATGAATATAGAGGCTGTGCTCAACATATATATATTATATATATTTATATTTCCCCAGGTGACGCTAGTGTCGAACTTAGAAGCCTATGGTTTAAATCTGCCGGCGCTGGCGCAGGTTTGTCAGCGCGGAGTGGCGGCCTCTTGCGGCGTCACCCGCACTGCGGCCGCTAAAAGTGACCAGCTCATGCTGCAAGGAGACCAGGTAAAGCACCAGGGACCAGGGAAATGTGTGATTAAATGCAACTGGTCAATAATTGTACTGTACAAAAAAGATATTGGAAAAAACAAATAAATGAAGTACTTATTACGGCAATAGATCACCGAACCTTTTTTAAATTTTTTTGTCAGTGTTCATTTTGTTAATCTTAGAAATGTTGGAATTACGAAATTTGTCTAAACATTATTTTTTCCTTGACAATGGGTAAGTACTAAAGCATAAGTTTCCAGATATGGAGCAGGGGTGGTTATAAGTGTATTAGAAATAAATGCCCTATTATAAATAAATGTAAAATTATTTGTGTGTTACGGATATAATTGACAAATGAGTAGACCAACCTCCTGATGGTAAGTGGTCAGTATCATCCGTGAACATCAGTAACAACAAAAGTATCATCAATACTAATGTTCTCCAGTGTCCATGTATATAACGAGTTAAGACTATGTTGAAATTTGTACACTAAATTATATAATATTTTGAAGTCTACATTTACATATGGACTTTTTATTTGTTTCAAAATTGAGATGAGAAAATTGTCTAAAGAAAAATATACACTTATTTCAAAATCTTGTCAACTACTTAATTGTTTATTAAAATTATGATTATCAGCGAAATTTAATTATTATTACTTATATTATTAAATGGTACTTACAGAAAGTTTAGCTAACTTTTCCCCATTTCAGACACACTTTGTGGCTAAGCTGTTGATAGAAAAATATGGATTGCCCAAGAAGTATGTGGAGGGAGCTGACAAGGCACTGAATAAAAAGAAGTGAGACTATTAATGTGAAATAAAATTTGTCCCAATACTGTGTTATACTAAAGTAAGGATACAAAAATAAATAAAGTATGTTTTGAAAAATATCTCATTTATTTGCCCAATTAAATGCCTCAAATTTACTTTTAACCTAATAACTAATCTATAATTAAGTTTAGTTACAAAAAATATGGCAATTATATATTTAAATTTAAAAAAGAGCTTTCAATTTACAAATACAAATTGTAATTAGAGACAATCGATTGTATTAAAAATAAACATCAATATGATTTGTGTGGAAGACAGGACACTTAACTAATTCATTGCTTAAACATTACATTTAGGTGACGTTAGAAGACAAGTAGAACACAAAAATAAAATATCAACCTGCTATATCAAATCACAATAAACACATTACATATACATTTCGTGTTAAAATATTACAATCACATTCAATATAATATAAAATGTTATATATAACATATAACAATTTTTCTATTCTAGGTTTAGGGTGGGTGTTGTCCGTATTTCTCTTATATACAAAAAATAAAATCACATAATTCAAATTATTCATGTTCCAATTTATAGGAACTGCAAATATAAGGAAGCTTACCATATAAAAGTTTAAGAACTTACATTACCACAACCGAAGCATACAAACTATAAGTGATAATCTAATCCAATTAATATGACACTAGGACATCAAGTCCTTAACTCTATAATTAACTAATTATTTAATTAAGTAGATCAATAGTTGATGTTGTTAGAGATCAATTTATACACCAAAAATAGAAAGACATTTATTATAATAATCTGAATTTAAACACACATACCTCTTAGACTTTAGTTGAAGCTGATCTGAGTTTAAAAGGAGTTTTGAATGGCAGCAAAGATCGCCTAGATTTAGTCTTCTTTAGCTCAGGAGGGGCTGCAGGAGTGTGAGCGAGGGACTGCCTGAAACTAGCCCTGGTCCTATCAGATGCACTATTTTCAGCCACATAGTCACTAGCTTCGAAATTTAACTGATTTCTTGAAGACATAACTGAACATTTTGATGTGTTAGAACCCTTAGATGTAAGGCTTGTCTTAGATGGAGTCTTTCTCAGCAACCCACCATGATTAGTGATGTCAGCAAATATCTGCCCTACAATCTTTGCCTGCTTAGATGGAGAATGTCCCCATTGCTTAGTTCCTCTCTTCTCAGATGACATTTTCTCCACATCCAAGTACTTGAACTTTGTAATATCTTTTAACTCCTGCCCCTCTGTCATCCGGCAGTGATTTTCCTGGCTACTCTCATTCTCCAAATCATAAAATGTCAGTGTGACACTCTCATCGCTTTCAACAAAAGGATTACTGGAGGTAAAGTGCACTTTCTTGGATGATAAGTCTGAAAAGATATTTCTGCGGGGCATGTTATCCATTGTCATCTTAGCAGCTGTTACAATCATGCTCCCATCTCCTGCGTCTGCTGAGAGGGAGCTGTCAAGGTCCTCATAAGCATAACTTTTTCGGCGACTACGTAGGCGCACTGAGCTTCTTCGCCGGCGGCGCCGAGACACCCATTGCGGCTTCTCATCACATTTACTGACCACTGGTGGCAATGTTATACCATTGCTAACACAATCACTTGAATCAGCCAACGGAATTATCTTTGTGGATGGACTGTGAACTATTTCTTTAGCTATAAGCTCCCTCTCCCTTTTGTTGAGAGACTCCTCCCTCTGTCTCAGTGCAGCTAACCGAGACATCCATTGCTGACTAAATGTCTCCTCGGAAACTCTCTGGGGACCATTGTAAGTCTCCAATGCTTCACTGTAAGGTTTCCGACTTCTAGGAACATATCCAGGAAGCTCCAGAGCTAAAGCTGCCAGTGTAGGAGACAGGGAGCCTTGAGGTGACACTGCTTCCACAATGTCCTCAGTGAAGCTTCTCTTCGGACTAACATTGCAGTAGATAGGGCTGTCCACAATGTTTAAACGTGATCTTGGGAGTGGTTCAATGATTGTACAAAGTTCACCAGCCTTTTCAGAGTCACATTTGTTGACTTCTGAGTGTAGGTGTAGTGAGTATTGAGTTTGTACAAGTATCTCAGCTATATGTTTGGGTCTCGCCAGTGAGTCCAAGTTGGCGAGCACCGTTGGATGGTACAGCACTACATCCGGGCGCAGGTTGGTGTTCCTATCGTCTGTCAGGAAGCTAACCACATCTCTCAGATCATCGCTGTAGTAGAACTCCTTAATCTTTTGATTAGACCTGCCAGTTAGGTAACATAGGGTCTGCAACACTTCTCCGACCTGCTGAATAAGATCCGGGGCCTTCGTCATTGTCGAATGCAGCTCGAAACAATTGATGCGTACGTCGCCATTCTCGCCCACAAATATGGAAGCGAGTGATATGCATTTCTGTAACGCAACGAAATGTAAGTTTTCGATGATTTTGCACGCCCTGGCGAGTTCCAGGAGCAGGTACCAAATAAAGCTCTCGTTGAAATACTTATCCGTGGCCTTGCACTCGCCTATCAGTTCCTGTAAGCTCTGCCAAGAGCTGTATTCGAGGACAAAGTACAGAGTCTTCGACGGTCCGTGTAAAATTGTGTCGTAGTACCGCAGGAGGTTGCCAGATAACACTTTGCTTATTGTTTTCACTTCATTATCGACGTTTTGTATTTGTTCGTCTGAGTACGCGGAACAGTTGTACGCCTTCCACGCGAAAATGTTGTTGGTGACCTTGTGCTTCACTTTGTAGAACGTACCGCCGTAGAGCACGTCAAGCACTTGATAATCCTTTAACTTTTCCGACATTCTCGATGGTATTTTAAACAATTCTTAAAAATTCCCACATTTTGTAACCGAAACAAAGCCCCACGAGATTTGAAATTGTACGACCGTTAATGTTATAGTGATGTGTCGTATAAATTTCGTAGTAATTCGTAGTAGTGCTATGTCAAACTCGATGTTGTTTATTAATTTGTTACATTAACTAAAAAAATATATTTAATGTACAGAACGTTACATAAAATATAAAAAACTAGATTTTTTTATTGAATTGGGTATTTTTTTATTGAAACTTCATAACACCTAAATAAGAACGGTATCAAATTTTGACCCAAGTACTAAGTCAAATTAAAAAAGAAAACTTAGATTAAATTTAAAAAAATAAATAATTTTTCTGGTCAAATTTCTTGTTAACAGAGTAACATTTTGATACTAAAAGTGAAATGTTGTTACTCAGATTAACAACTTTTTTGCAAGTTTCTTATTTATTTCCTTAAAAATTTTCATTAAAAAATGTTTTGAGTATTTTTCTATAATCATGAAAATAACTAAATTATGGCAAATTATCATTTTACAGATAATGGTTATATTTATATCGGAAACATACATCATCTTTTTTCTTTGTATCGATAATCGATATTATAAACGAATATAGATGACAGTATTTATTATACTGTATGATACTCACAACATCTCTATCGGTTTTCAAACTGTAACGTTCGTTCTAAAACTAGTAGACATTTTACGTCATTAGAATTATTGTTTGTTCAGAAATAATTAATAAAAAAAATAAATGATAACATTTTTTTATCAAATACATGTTTTAGCTAGGGAGATATATCTTCGTTTTTATATCTACTATATATGCAAATTTACTAAATCCAGTTTTAGTTTGGCGCGTAAGTGGACGGTCGTTACTATTTGAACAGAATGGAATACATTTAGTACTCTAAACTTCTTATCATCCGTCTATAAATAGACTATTAATTCCGTTTAAAGTTTTGAGATACATTTAGGACTAAAACTTAAGATAATGACTTTCAATATCAAATGATATTTTATAAGCCTCTCATTTGAGTCATTAGTCGTTTAGTAGAAGTAGTAGTAGTAGTAGTTATAGTGGTTTAGTGGAATTAGTGAAAGAATTCTTTTATTTAAATTAGAGACGGACATAAAACATAAGAAATTGAAAACGCCATCTAGGAGTTAAGACGAATAAGTTGTTTTTTTTATAATGTTTTACAACTATTAGCCAAAAGAGTTGTAGTTAGCATTTTTTAATTCACTCGCCCCTTAGTGATTAGCACAACAACGTAACATAATCCTTGGGTAAATGATCCGATTATTATTATTACATTGCAATTGTTACAGCGTGTTGGCTGGTCATACATCATCTTAAAAAGTTTTGAAATTAGAAATAATCAGATACCATTATTTAATAAAATATATAATGCAAAAAAATTTAGACTCCGCACAGGATGACGCAGGTGTTTCAGTGCAAAATAATTTTGGTTAGGTCTTTATTTTGTGATAACTTCAGATGGCATTCATTTAAACGTGAGACTGAACGGATTTGGAGCTGAAGCTGGCACGAGAACTTCTTTTCATAATTAATTGTATGCCTCTTAGATTTCTCGCTACGAACAGAGACAGAATGACGTTAAGGAAATATGAATATTTTGTTTCCGTTTATACAATAGAAACTAATCATAGACTAAATATTCGCTTGTTTAGGCCTTCTCCGTTTCTTCTCCTCAATGATAAAGCAAATTTCCGAAACGGAAATAGAAGCAAAAAAATACGTTCACAATTCTATTTACAAATACCTAACTTAATAAATGATTTTGAATTTGAATTTAATATCTAAACGAATTTCTTTGCGCCATTCCGAAACGAAAGTGATGAATCCAATATCACTAACCATTATTGAATTTGCTGGAAGATACATTGAGAATGTGTTGAACAGGTTGATCTGGGAGGGGAAACGATGAGGTGGGAATAGTACGAGTAAAGAAAACAGCATAAAATTAAAAACATTTTATTAGTGAGTATAAGCGTGTATGCGGCACAGCTGACTAGCGGTTTCCAAATACATATCACATGATTCCCTTTCATCTTTACAATTTTCATTAGCCGATTCGTACAATATAAATAAATTACTCGACGCCATAAACATTTAATACTCGTAATGGTTTAAATAAAGCTATAATATTAACACATAACCTGCGCAGGCAGACATGATTGAATGTAAAGTGTAAATTTAACGTTTACAAATTAGACGCGACCGGTGTTCGGTATTCAAAAAGTATTGTGCGAACGTTAGCCACTACCTACTCTATGCCTATATACTTTTTAAATACCTATCATATAATTATTTACATATTTGTATACAAGAATCATTGACTAGAAACCGTGTCTTGAAATGTTATAACAATACCAATAGTGAAATTTACACGTACAGGAACATGAGCACACACATCGAACGGACAATTTATGGAATGGACAGTTTCCATCTTTGGTAACGCATTTGAACATACTTCTGGATCACCACCACTATATCTATAACGAACTATCTAATATCACTTGCTTCAATACGAACAGAGGGATCGAAGCCAAAATAAAATTTACTAAAAACAACAATGGTAAAATATACTCGTATAAAACAAACGACAACCTACATTGACTAAACAAACGAACCAAAAATTCGGATACAAAACGTTGCAAACTGCGCTCGCTGCGTCACGCGGCGACCGGCGACCGGCAACCGGCGACCGGCGACCGGCGACGGCATTCCATATACAAAATGCTTCACTAACGGACGTTCCATTTTTAAAATTTAAATATTTTCGAGTCACCCGGCGATGGCGTCTTATAAACGTTCCATTTATAAAACGCTGTAAGTTGCAGCTTACACGAGGACATAATTTACATATCAATCAATAAAAATCGCCCGCGACACGCCTACACGGTACCCGAAGGATAATAAAATAAATATAATATAAAAGCATCTTTGCCGTCGTAAATACTGGGAATTAGTTCAACTGAGATCAACATTGCCGTCCGCTGGCGGCGACAGACTGCCTGGAATTTGTGACGATCTACCATACCTACCGTTATATAATATATTACACTTTAGAGCTATTTACACGTTCCGAGCCGTACGTAAATCTTTATATATAAAAAAAATCGATTTGTCATGGTTACAGTACGGAGCCATAGACCAACCAATCCATAGCCAATTAAGCGTCGCTCACGTCGGTCAGCCGTCACAACTGAGTTCCGAACGAGCGATAGCGATACAACAATTCGATCGATGCTCGTTTACTTATAAATTTAATTGACGTCTGTCGTCGTCGGCCAGCAGTGCACTAACCAAGCATCGGAAGCGTTCGCACTCGGTACATCGGTTGGAACAACTGACATGTATAATATGAACACACTGGATAGTCAGTTGATATCGATATAAACTCATTATTTGATTAACGTGCCTTTGCCGTTCGTATAGATTTATAATAGCCAATTTGTTAAGGAACTTAAAAAAAAGTGTTTTCCAATAAACTTAAACTAAGTAATTAACTTACTTATTGGGATCATTGACGAATTTAAATATGACCAAGATTTAATGAACTCTTTCACAGAGTAAAAAGGTCAATATGGTGAGGTAAGGTACGTTTCCAAAACGTTTGGTTCGAAGTACCCACATTCTTAATTTAAACACCTACCGCCATTTACTTATTTATATTGTTATATAATTAAATTATATCACAAGACGAAACTGTGAAAATTTCGCAATGTATTATGTTTTTTGCCGCCATTAAACACAAAGAATCACTTAGTACTTGGAGACAAATCTAAAGTTACCCGCGTCTATCCAGAGTCCATATTACACACGTCAGCGCTTGAATCGTATAAAAATACAGTACATATACACCGCTCTTGTGTATAAATTGAATAAATTTGAAATATTTCTACAGAGCGGCGGGCGGTGTGATCGCCGTTATGTTAAAACTACGAATAGGCAAGGTTCATAACTCTTGGTGGGTAACATTTACTTCTACCGCCGACACCACCGAATATAATACAATTATAATCTTTAAATATTTACTGATACGATATCGTTATTAGACAAAATCCCACGTTACTTTGTAACAGAGTGAAATTATTTTTTATATTTAACCAAAATGAATGATTTTAGCAATACTTTGATAGAATTGGACACACAGTCGCAAAGTTCGATAAGAAACATATTGAATTGAATCGTCATTTACGGTAATACTTTTAAATATATTCAGTTGTATAGAAAAAAAAAAACATCAACAAAAAATAGTAAAGGATTTTCTATATAGAAAATTCATTTGGATATATACACGTATAAAATGATTATATCCGTAACTTCGGATATCATTATGAATTACACATAATACATTCGATACTTTCAAGTGAGAATTTCCTCCAAAAACGATACCGTATCAACGCGAGAGCATCCTACCTATTTAAAGAATATCTCCCCTTCAATACATACAAATGTACTGCGAATTAGATAGCTTACAAATTCACTAACATAGCTATCTATTAACATTAATTAAGCTATAGATTAGGTAACGATTTTCTGAGCGTATATACAATGCGTATTTTACAAAACCTTCGTGTTTATGTCTAAGTAATATCTTCAGGCGTTGAGCCTATAATTATTTATCTCTTTACAAGGCCATTAATGAATTTGTTCGCTTTCTAATCCGCTTTTATACCGAAATACCGTTTAAACTATTTTTATTTCAAAAATTCGAACTTCGAATGTGAGTTTAACATAAACAAGTTTATAAATGCGTATTAAGTATACAGATAAAAAATTCTAAAGTATATTGGACACTTGGAGAAGTTACGTTCATTGGACATTTGTTTTTATATCAAATATAACTAGTTTTAATTATTTTATTGTTGTTTGATGTAGTTACAAGTTTGAAATAATAATAGTTTAACGGTTTTCTATCAGTAAACAGCTTAGGGGACTCCACAAACCGTTAATGGAATTGGACATCTAATATTCAAAGTATGCCATATTAATACATCACATTTGGCAATAATATTATTCAATTCTATTAACGGTGTGTGTAAATGTGCTTTCAACTAAGAATAGGACTGTCACGACGCCATCTTGCATTGATTAATTCTAAGAAAGCTGTTGAGTGTCAAACCAATGATCTTGTGTGAACTTACAGCAATGAATCATTGACCGTATTGATCAATGGTTGACCTTAAATCAATCAGTCGTTGATCAATCAAGGAATAGTTGACCTTAGAGCAATCTATTGTTGTCAAGCTGGCAACTTGATAATTCCACGTTATTCTCAGTTCAGTGGGCACTGTATAGACTATGGAGGTATATCGGCGGTGTGTGGCGGTAGGGGGGCCGCAGCGCCTACCGCGTGGCAGCGGCTAGGCGCGTATGTGCGGTCGCGGGTCGCGCGCGTCGGGGCTCCAGCGACGGCTCCTTCTTCGCGGGAACTTCGGCCGCCTGGAATCAACCAGGTAAATCATTTTAAAAAGTCTGTTAACACGTCCATACGCCTTACTTATTATAAGGATATCAAAAAGCTGCTCAGATTAAAATCATTTATCATAACGTGACGTGTCACAGTAGAAATATTGTAATAAAAGTTTAAGGAAAATAGGAAATTAAGGTCAGCCGGCTGACGAGTAAAAGTGTCACGTGACTTAACCATCACCGACATCCATCGAATTCTGCAACATCGAGTTGACTACACTAGCAATATCTAGATGATAAAATCACTCATCTTCCAAATTAGTCAACATCGAGTTAAAACCACCATTATTCATGTGTGTGGAAAGTTTCGTAAGAATCTGTGCAGCACAGAAGTTGAATCGTCATGATCCATCCATACATCCATGGGCCTTTGATGGTCACTGTGTTTAGGGGCCCTAATTTGCTTAAATCGGCCAAATCCTGCGGATGCCCGCCGTCGTCTTCAAGTCGTAAATCCACCTGCATGAGGAAGTTGAATAAGCTGAGTAAAACTGAACAAAATATAAAAGCATCTTGCCGGTTGTCTGACGGCGGAGTGTGTCTGCGGCGGTTGCGGCTGCGGCGCCGGCGGCGTGTAGCGACGCGCCGTGGCCGGCAGCGGCAGCGGCCGCAGGTCCAGCAGGTTGTCCGCGCGGCGCCGCGGCTCGCGCGACGACAGCGCCAGCGAGCACGTCGGCCGCCGCAGGCCGCACGCCACCGGACGCTCCGTTAAAGGCTCCGCCCCACTGGAAACGGTACATAAACCAATTTATGTTGGTCAGAAACGTCACCAGCAGGAGAGCTGTGCCGTGTTCAATATAAGTAAATAACTTATGCAATGAGCAACAAGTTCACAATTATAAAAGGTAGTGCGTACACTACTAGGGGATACTTGCTGTTCGACTGTTGATCGCTGTACACCTTTTACTACCCTAATCCATAAAATATATCGATTTTATTCACGATATAATTTCTCAAAAATCAATCATTTACTACCTATTGTACCAGAAGACATCTATTTTACTATGTTGTTGTTTGCGTGTGCATGCCCGTGCGTACGTGAGAACGTGCGCGTGTGTGCGTGTGTATATAGAGACCTGTGTTCGGGCAGCTGCCAGCAGTCGGCGTCGTCGTTGTACCGCAGGCGCAGCACGACGGGGCGGCCGGCGGCGGGCACGAAGCTGTCGGCCAGCAGCAGCCGCCGCCGCAGCTCGGCGATGAGCGCCGCCTGCAGCGCCTCCTGCTCGCGGCGCTCCGCGTCGTGCGCCTCGCGCTGCTCCACCATCTCCTCGCGGAGGCACGCGTACTTCGATAGGCACTTCTTTAGTCTGATGAATATATAATAATATTAACCGTGTGTTATTTTCATGAACTTTCAAATCACTCGTCGTCTTTGCTAATGTATTGCACTTCCGTACATATTTTATTCCAAAAATTCGTGTATACACAAACATAGTATATATGTATACGTACATATATCAAATTTGTAATAAAGATACGGTACCTTTGTGTCTTGTGATCCACCTCCTGCTGTAGAGTAGCAAATGTGCTGGTGACGCTGGCCGTGGTCTCCTCCTCCAGATCGATGCGCTGCTGCATCTCCACTTCTCTCTTCTTCCTCGCCGCGATCTCCTCCTGCCGTTGCTGCAGCACGCGCTGGCTGGCGTTGAGGCTGTTAAGCAAATCGCGCCCGCCCCCGCCCTGCACCAGCCTCGCTTCCAGGGCGGAGATCTGTTGCTCCAACTCCTCAGTCTTGCAGCGCTCCTGCTCGATGGAGGAGGAGGCGATGATGTGCTCCGTTTCTAAGTCTACTGGCTCCTCTTCTTCTACTGGAACTAGAATAAAAAATTTACGTTGTTCAAAAAGGTTAATTGTAACCAGGGATTATTATATTTTAACTAATGGATTAACATCAACCTTTTATACCCCCACTAAGGTTAAGTTTCCTTTCACAATACGACAGTTTAAGTAACCACGTTTTGGTTGGTACGTTCAAGTACTTTTGAAGATGTGCTTTATAGAAAATTTTTAGATTTCCTTATATCTAATTAAGATGTCTAGGACAAAATTAACACTTTGTCTTGGTCTTGATTCTAAATTAATTACATTCAAATCTTGTTCTACCCGCAAAACTTATTTCATCGGTAACTTCCGCGGATACCTTAATTGGATTTAATATTGCTTGAGTATCTACGAGTTAGTTATTTTTCAATAGTGTAAAAAGTAATTCGTAATATTATCATAGGATACCATCCGAAAATTGTAGAATTAAAAGTTTCAAACAAAAGTTGTCACGACTTTTGTACGTTGAAAAACGCCTTTGTGTAACTTGAAAATTACAATTGTTTTTTTTTTTTATTATTTAGTTATACATTCGAATTTGCGGTTATGTTTTTAAAATATTTCTATTTTTTCAATAGCTAACACGAGCCAAAGCAAAATAAATAAAGAAAAAAAATTATTTAGTTTGATATCTAACGCGCGTATCCTGCAAGGACAAGTTTATAATCGTCCTCGTGGGAGCAAACTGGCTGAAGTGCCCGAGCTCAGGCCGCAGCGAGCGGTGCATAGACCAATAAATAACAGTACTCTGGCCGGCTGCCATCAACCGTGAATTCGTCGCGGAAAAACTCGTCGTAGTGCGACTACCCGCCATTTTAAAGTACCCGCATTTTGTAAATAATGGGTAATTCATTACGAAGGTATTTTAATGTCTAATATATATTTAAGAAAGAAAATATGTTTTACACTTAAAGTGAACAATAAAAATCAATATGAGATGAATTTGTCTGCGAAAGGGGGAATGCTGAATTGGGTGGTTCTACGGGGTGATGTGTTAGGTGGTCTCGAGTACTAGTATGCTTTCAATTTCAATTCGTTAAATAAATGTATGTATGTGCAAATAAGATGTTTCTATTGGCCTTATACATAAAATTATGTACGCATGGTGTAATGAGCTTTTCCTGCGTAGTCCTAGAAATCAAATTAATGTTAATGTTGGAATGTAAACTAGAAGGAAAAAGATGTTTAAAAATGAATATTGCCGCCATACAAATTATTCGATACGATAAGGCGAAATACCACATATGAGTAATGGCTTCTGAAGTCTGGGTGGGTGTCAGAGTTCGATAAAAGAACGTGATTATAACACAAAAGAGATTTATAATGTAGTGATTCATATGCTTATTTGTTGGATATATACAAAAAAATACAAAAAATTGACAAATATTTTTTTGAGAAAGTGATATATCGATACAACGCCATCTGTCGGCAATACCTTGCGGCGCGGTCTGCGACTTGGGCCGCGGGCGCACCACCCGCCTGTGCTTGCGCTGCTCGATGAGCGCGCGCAGCCTCTCGATCTCCGCCTGGTACTCGCGGAGCTTGGCATCCTTCGGATCCTCGTTGCGCACTGGCTTGTTCTTGATCGCTGTAGACAACAGATAACGACATTATTCTCTTCTTTATATGCAGAACATAAATAGGTCCTATAGTCTAATAAGAACTGTACGGCCAGCAAAAGCCTGCAAGGTTACAAAAAAAAATTGGTACTCAAAAATTTGTGACGGGTATGATTTTAACCAAAACCATCTAAGAAATTTAAAGTCAATAAATAGACTTAAGATAAACATCAAGACTTTATTTGCAGATAATCTAAATTATGAAACTCAAACATATACCTAGTGTAATGAAATTTCATTTCTGTGAATAATGATGTACCAAGTTTAGTTCATCGACGCATACAAAGGATTTTCGTTGATACCTTTAGCCCTGTGCGCGTATCGCAGCGTGGTGATGGTCTCGTCGTAGTTGAAGGAGGCGGGACCGATGTTGGCGATCATGATGGTCTTACTGTTGCCGCCCAGCGAGTCCTGCAGGATGCGCGTCAGCTTCGAGTCTCTGCCGACAGACCGTCTACTTGTTAAATAACACTAACACTCGCTCCTTTGTCTTCAACCATTTTGGACTAGTATTGACTGTGGCCTCTATAAAATGCTTCTCAATCTCTACGTACTTGCTAGCTCAAGCTAATTTACGTAGAATCAAACTAAGCGCCGAGATATTTCATTTTTTTTAAATCTTTGCACCATTAAAATGGTCAACTAAACAATGTAAAGCTCGTCTGTCGTGTCGTCCTATGTACGTTTATCAAGGTACCTGTAGGGCACATGCGGACTGTTCTCAGCGAGTGCAGATATGACGTTCCCTAGCGAGGAGAGCGCCTGGTTGATGCGCGCCGCCTCGCGAAGCCGCTCCGCCGACGCGCCAGTCTTCCGCTGGCGCTCGCTGCCCGCTAGATCCACCAGGTTCAGTTTGCCCACCCTGTAGACATCATAATACTTAGATTGAGAAGGTCTCGGAGCGCTATTGAGAAATAATACATTACACATTGTTCCAAAACTCAACCAGGTATTGCTTAGAAGTTATAAGGGAGTTCCTTTATTCATCTCTGCCCTTATAGGAGTATAGACTTTGTTTCTATCTATATATCAGCCTTTAAAAGTCTACCGTTGCACATAGGCCTCCCATATTTAATTTAATTAGTTTATAATTACTAAGGTGCAATATTAGCCTTAGTACCAATTACAAAAGTATCTTAATAGCCGCAGTATTTTAGTATTTAAAGCAACCTTGCAATTAATGAAATAATTCTTATTGTGTTTCATCGTTATGTTCCGCTCCGAATGTTTTACTTACGCAATAATTAACTTATTACATTAATAAAACACGATTTATTGCATCATCATAATTTAATATATCTACTATCGCATCATTTGTACATCTGTGGTTACTTATAAATAACCTCAAAGCTTCAAAGGCTCTTCGACATTGTTCACTGAAAACATACATTATAGACGCGTGTAGATTATAAAAGGCTTTAGATCAACTACCTCACTCCATCAAATGTAATCATCGGTCTAAATAAATGTGTAGTTTCAAAACTATAAACACGCTTTTATAATTTTAAAGTAGTAAAGCAAAAAAACATTAATTGTCCTGACCTCGCCTGGAGCCAACCATGAGGGTAATATCAGGTCATTTTTATCGTAACATGAATTTTCCGCGTGTGATTTCAAGGCAGTTTAAACATTTCAGCTCCTAAGGATAACTAGTTAAATAAAAGCTTGTATAATATTTGATACAGTATTAAATAACTCGAAAGCTCTCATAGAACTGAAATACATGTTTCACATTTAGCAAGATTAGGATAACTAAATTATCGGAGGCAAAGTCACTGAAAAAATCTAATAAATATAGTAAAATCAGTGTTATTTTATTTATGAACAAAATCCTTTTTATTGCAATACCCGGATACATTATTGGTACAGAACTGGGTACATGGTCTTATCGCTTGATTAACGATCTCTTCGTGAAAAACTATTATGGGAATAAAGTAAATAAATATATTTGGAAGGAGAGTACACAATGATGAATCCAGTTAAATTTTTTTGCAGCTAGTATATTTATAGTCTTCTGTGTTATTTTAAACATCATCTGATGATGTTTGATAACGTCTTCAGGCGAGGGTTTCCTCACTATATTTTCTTATACGAAAGCACGTGAAAATTTGTTTATAATGCGCACATAACTTTGACAATTAGAGGTACGTGCATTTAAACTGAAACCACAGATAAGATAATACTTAAACTGAAAATCAGTCGATATCAGCTGATCAGCGTACCTACTTTATTTACAGTCTCAGTAGCCGTATATTCTTCGGTATATGTAGTAGTTCAATTAATATGAGCTGTTACGCACCGGAAACTAACATACGTGTTAAAATACATTCAATTCAATCAATTCAAATTGCTGCACTATTTCTAACAAGCTCTTTATCAGCATCCGGACGTAAGTGATGAAACGGCGCGTACGGCTTATTCAATTCGGTTCACACAACGATTACCATATTTATCTCCGCTTCTTTGACTACCAATTACTGAATAAAAGGCTGGATTGTCACTTTTTAACATAATATTGTTGCGGTGTCATCACTAAAGGTAAGCCTAATTACAATAAGAACTTTTGTTCACTTTAGTCAAGTTACTTTAGTCTGATCATTAATTCTGCGTCAACATATTATTTCGTAGACAACGATCTTATTGTAGACATGTGGTAGCTAGTAAAGAACTTTAACAGCTTGAAACACCAAAAACGTTGGGAAGAAAATGTGGAGTCCTTCAACGAATGACCTGAGACATTTGACACCTTATCCGAGGTATATGCGAACTCAAATTTGGTAAAAAAATATTGGGACTTATAAAATAAGGGAATCTAACTATCGCAGTGCAGTATACCTACTCGTAGACATCGCCAGTACAATCCATGATGAGACAACTTTAAAATCATATGCTATTTATTTATTTTGGTACAGCATTTTAGCACATTCGAAAAACATTTATAATTTTGAAATAAAATGAATTTCAGCACTTTAATAATCGAGACCCGCAACGAACGTCTCGCTGGTTCGAAAGTTTCCCGCGACTACGGATGCCATTACAAGAGAACTAGTTTGCGGGGCGTTTAGATGTCAAGAGTCCTCACACACTCAGCCGCCAATGGTTCGATCGGAAACGGCGCCAAGTCACGATCCAGCTTCGAATAGTATTTATGTCAGGTCAGAAGTTACAGGCTCAAAAAAATATGGTTTACCTATGTTAGTAAACATTCTACAACTGCTTTACTACGCTCGTCTTGTCAAGGCAAACAAGGATATTTTTATGTAAATCGTTTCATCCAGTCGTGCATTTTAGAAACGTGTCATCCATGATAAGAATCATTTTCGCTCTTGAACACTAGTCAACCTCGAGCTGTTGCTGAGTAACTATTACATATAGTCATCTCCTAAGTTAGATAAACTAATTGCTATGCAATATAAAAGTTATAAAAACAATTGTACAAGCCCAAATAAAATATCAGAACTAATAATTAAAACCGGCCAAGTGCTTGTCTGGCCACGCGCATTAAGTAATTGTATACTTATTTGAGAATATAAGGATTAAGATTAGTCTATCAAAAGTGAGTAACGGGTGACATCTTTATGTTTACTTACTTTACTACCTAGTTAAACAAATATTTACTCGTATTACTTTATTTTTTCACTGCAGCTTAGTTCGGTTCATTCAGCTTGCGTAGCTAACGATCATGTATTCTATTCTATCAAATTCGATTTCTATTAAATTTATATCAAAAATATTTTACTTCTTTGGTCTAGGTAATCTATGGTATTTTATTTATATTGTCTAATTTCCATCTCTATACCAACGGTGTAACTGATAATCTTAGAGCGTGAGTAAGCGTTTACGATGTCGTATGTCACATCCAATAAATAACTTCTGTTGCCCCTACAACTTTACCCAGACAGACTGCGTTATTTATAGAAATATAATAATTACAAACATTTGTTAATTTCATGTCTTATTCTTACATGGAAGTTAAAGAACCTACTTGTTGATGTCAATGGACCGGCTGATTTACTCCAGAATCGCATGTCATTTTACACTTTGTTATCACGACAAAATCCCGACACATTCTTACTATTTAATAACTATTTAACTAAACATTCGTAGACTTCTATCCAGTCCAATTAGCGACAAAACACTGGCCAGTCCAGCACCGAATACAGTGTGCGAAACGAAACACGCCACATTTAGAGCAGAACGACCGCGTCGCGAATTATCATTTGCGCCTGTTGTACAATGGTTTTACACATGCCTCGCTGAAAGTAAAAAGTATGAATTGTTTACGCGCTCCACTTTCAGTCGCTTATTTATTTGCGATTGATTTAATATCCATCCACAAATAGTCATCGATTGATATATTTTCTGAGAAACTGAAGTCTATCTCTTATTTAGCTTAATATTCATACGATGTGTTTCATTATCTTTACCTAACATTTATGGTAATCGATAATATTATTTTTACAAATGATGTAATTATATATCTTGTAAAATAAATGTTTAACCAATTAAACATGTCGTTACAAACTTTGAAGAGTAGCAATTAAGTAAACAAATGCAGCTAAACATTTTTATATTAAAATCATGCATTGATATAAAAGCTTTTTAATGTCGGTGATATATGTAACAAATATAATGTAACTTTCTCTGCTTTTCATTTCTTGAACCAGACAGCTGGGTGCACTTTGTTTTCACAGTCATAATCATTGTTTCCGGGTGCATCACTCTCTTTCACATTCATAAATCGTTTGATTCAACGCTCATTCATTATCATTATGTTCAGTCCGTTGAATCAGTTCACTTTCCACGGCTCGCGTTGATTCAATGATCCAAAACGAAACGTGGTTTATTTTCCGATCCAATTTGTTCGTTTCATCACAACTCATACTCATCACAACTTGTATTCCGAATTCAAGATTACTGATTATTTTTGATTAGATGTTCTATGAAACTATTAAAATCTTCCCGATTTATTCACCTCGCAGTTGGTCGCTTTGTCTATTGAAACGCGTCGTTCAATCCGGTGACTGATCGCGTAGACATGTACAGTTTTGGAAGGAGTTGCGAATGAGTTTTAAGTCCGTTAGGAATATTAGTTTGCGACGAGGGTTCTTGGTTTTGGCCTAATAATACACGATATCCCTTAAAATCTCTTGAAGGTAAACTTTAATAATATTACGAGAAATAGAAATCCATAAGTCGCAGATATATCAACACATTTAGATACGATCGGTTATTTATCGATGGAAACAATAATAATTAATTTACGAAATCGTAAGTTGTATAAGAAAAAATATGAATAAGATTTGAACCCTAATCCACGACATGACGCTTTCATTATAATAATTACCAAGCTTAGACTAAGTCTACATCGCCACTAACTATTATGTTAGATTGTAGTTTGTAATGAAGCATAAACATAACATTTATAACGAAATAATTGAAGTATTATTTTTGAAAAAATATTATTTACTTTATTTCTACCACCATATGGTACCATAAGAAACCTGATCGCTACTCATTGTTCCAACCAATTTTGCTCACCACATGGACCCGTATCAAGTTTACAAAACATTAACAAGGATTAGTGAATCAACGCGAAAATAAAACACTTTAAATGCAATAACAGGTAAATAAAAAGAACCGGTCCTAAACTCATGAATTGATTGATACTAACCGGATAACCGAGAAACACACTTTAATTAAAAATTAAAGAAACCATCAAAGTGCGTGTCGAGTCACGCGCAGTGTAGAGTTCCGTAGTTGTGAGTTTATGGACCATTATTCGATAATCTGCAAACCCTTAGTAGCCATGATGGGGGGGGTGGTCTTAATTCTTATCGAAATTAGCACATTTAAGTTTGATATTTAACAAACGGATTCTTAAAATTGAAAAATGGTATTTGCAAACCAAAAATTAATTTGAAAGACCTATGCAACAACCAAAAAAAAGTTCATTCCCACTTTACATGTAAAGGAAGTACGCCAAAAACAATTATTTTTTAACATTATTTTGCACATTTATTTGTCATTGTAATAATAAGTATACAAATTAGAGTATACCATGGCAAATTAAAGCTTTCTAGTACTAAATGGTCTTTGCGCTATGCTGAGGACTGACAGACGACCATAACGAAACTATAAAGGTTGAATTTTGTCTAACTAAAAACAAGGCATAAGGTCATCAAACTCATATTAACCTACTTTTAAAAACACAACAGAAATTATTAGCTTGCAGTTAGAATAAAACACGAACCCGCGCTACGATCAACAGAATTACATTGCAGGCTGCAACAATAAAATGTTATAAAATATAGTGCCACCATAAAATGTTCGGACTTGATGCGCGTGTGTGTATTAGTGCACACACTACTTTGTACAAAGACATACACACACAACTAAATACAAAACACACTGGCACAACACAAGCAACAGTGGCGGCGATAAAGGATAAGGCACGTTGAGTTATAAGTTATATAGTTTATGGGTCAGACTAGTGTACCCGGGAATAATTGAATAGTTTTCGATTTTATTTTTCTCTAAAGTTACGTTTCATCATCATAGATTATCATAATCTCACAGTTATACCCCTTGGTGGCCTTCTTGCAAATCTTAGGAGATAATAGGAGAAAATAAAAGGAGAGATATCATTAAAAAAAATAATTATAATCTTTAATACTGTTTTGAAAAATGTACTTGATTATTAGTGATTACGTATGAAAGCATTCATTCAAGCATGTAAAATATACCTCCGTAATATTTGAACACAAATTCCAATAAATTTAATATTCTACCCGGAGATCAAACTTATCGTCCATATCTGAAAGTTAGATTGATCGCGCTGCCCTACCTGACCCTGAAACTAACTAGAAGTTCGCTGAAAGGCATAGTTTTAATTGGAAACTCCAACAGTTCACTATCGCTACGAGTTTCAAAGTTTTCACAATTCCCAAGGTAAAATGTATTATATATTTGGTAAGGTCAAGCTATTTTATTAAAAATAATCTACAAATATTCCATTTCACTAACAGGATATTAATATGGTATGAAAAATACATTTTATAACTTCACTGAATCTATACAACCATTTAAATATGTGCATAATAGATAATATAAAATCTAAGATTATCTCTCGCGTGATTTATTAGCGTCATTATCGTTTATAGATATCAATGGAGTGCAATTAACAGAAGCATGGCATTGCCCTGATCCTTATGCAAATAATCTAACGATAGCTGCTAAAGGACTAGCAAGGTCTGCGCAGAGCCTTCGAACAAATACGTACATTACAGGCGATCATTTACATAATGATTTATTTTAGAAGCATTTATTCGTATTTAAGATCGTTATTTTTGGGAAATCTATGCCTTGGTACTCACACCCCAAATAGATTAAAGGGATTTTCTTTACTTAACCTATATTTTGTTTATTTCTGACCCGATTAAAATAAAACAAATATTTAACGATACTCCAATTCATCAATGAAAATCACAACCAAAGATGGAGGTTCACATGAACTAATGCACTGAAAAAAGACAAGAATAACAATGGATTCTGACATGTACGGTTAAACTTGACCGCAGTGACAACGAAAAGTGTATGAAAACGCAAACATTGTTCATACGGCGTCTAAACGTGCATCGTTTATCGTCATTTCGGTCGCAAGTCGACCTCATTGGTCAAAAACAACGAATAGTCACCGTGCAAACTTGCACTAATTAATTTTCTCAAATATATT
>DWPA01000530.1:0-24125 GCA_018251375.1 Calpodes ethlius
AAGAATACATGCTCATACCAATTGTTAAGACAATTGGTTAAACGTGGTGGAAGTCGACACTTTTCAGCGTTGCCTAGTGCCGAGTAATATCAATGGGCATAGCATATAATGAGCATACCTTCTCTGTAGAAGAATACAATTATGTATGCATACCAATTTTCATAATGATCAGTTAAATAGTTTTTGAGTTCATTGGTTTCATGTATATTCAAACATCCTTTTTTATATATTTACTAGCTGAACCCTGCGCGCGTTGCTACGCCAACATGAACTGCCATGGCAATAAGTGTAATTCATTGAAATTACAGTGGTGCAACCTGTCGTAAATTGGTCGTACCAACTCAGAAACATTCCTTGGCTCATACACAATAACTTTTCTAAAGATCATCACATGATCAAATGCATAGTTTACGATTCTATAAAGAACATACAGACAAACATTCATTTTTATATTTGTAGATTATGGGTAGGTCGTTTCATACAGTATAACTATCTCAACCACCCATGGACATATGTGACAACTTCGAATAGAACTGAATGAGTGGCTATAGTCCGTAGATATATTTTGTGTTACAATAATATCAGTTAGTTATTATAAGTTAGAAAGAGGTCTGTAGAAGATGGAAGCTATTACTACTAGTGTAAGTTAAGATTATTTTATTATACAATAAAGCAAAATAAATGTAACATGATATTGTTAAAATAATGAAACCCGATTTTATTTATATTAGCTTTATTCAATATTATAAAAACTATAATAATATTCGTGGTCGTATCTGTAGATAGATTTTCGAGTTCAAATTTTTTTTTTCGCTTGCCTTTTTCTTTACGAACACATTAAGCCATTCTGTTTCTTTTTTTGTATCTAACCTTGTACCCTACGGTACCTGTTATAATTATGATATTAGCTTTATATATATTTTAATTAATACAATCTAAATTCTTCAATCCTGACATCAGCTGCTTTCACTACATTCTCGTTAGTAATTGGAACGCCTGCGGGAAATATAGAATAATATTTATTTACTACCTAACATTTTAGAGTAATAACGCTTAGAACTGCAATAGCCGTATGCATGTGTAACCATTTCAAGGAAGCCTTTAAAGGCTACCTAGGTAAAATGGTAATGTTGTCTATTTTCTTCTTAACTATCTGTTACGTACAAATTTACATGATTGAAAAAAGAATTACATTTTAATGTATGCGTATGGGCAATCATAACTGTCCCACTGCTGGGCTTGGGTCTCCTCTGACAATGTTTAGGCCATAATTCTCCATGCTGGCAGAGTGCAGATTGGAGGACATCAAACACCTTTGAGTAGTACATAATGAACTATCAGGTTTGTAGATTTTCACACCATGCTTTTGTTCACTGAAGCAAGTGATAATTAACTTGTAATACGCACATAATATTTTTTTTTTTAATTAGAGGAGCGTGCACGATTCGTATTCACGCCTCCCCGTTCGGCGCACCAACGTTCCAATCACTAATCTATCATTGCTTTATTTAGTTAACTGCTTTTATTGATTGGTACATTATAGATTAAAATAGTGTTTGAAAGTAGGTACATTGATTAACTTGTAAAAAAAGCGATCTAGGCAACATACCTATATTAAGAAAGATGTCCGTATTGTAACCACTGTCATGCCTTGAAGCTTGGATAGCCTCTCTGAGGCTACTTACAATGACGTACCCCATACAGTGCGGTGGTTCACTCACGGCTAAAATTAATTAAAGTTGCACCTTAGATATTAAGCAAACAAGATATTTTATTCTATGGTAATCGATGTTTCAAGAGCCATAAAAATCTATTGATACAACCAAGAAAAGGCATTGACATCAAATCTTCTTGTTGGATATGTGTGTACGTTAAGCCCCAGTTTTTACCAAAGAGGCTACTCATGCATAAAAACCGGCCTTAATACCGATAATGCAATGATGCATTGTGCGGTTTTTTACCTGCATAGCTTGTTCCTTCTTGAATCAACCGTAAAATTATTGAATATTTATAACAACTGTCATTAAGATTGAATTAAAGAAAATGTTGCTATCATAATACCTGTCGGCTCGTTTGTTGTCCATTACTGTAAAAACATTTAACAATAATCTTCGCTATTTATGAAGAAACAAATGAATGTTGTTATTACATTTCGAACACAAACCTTTTGAGCCTAAAACACCAACAGGGTTTATTGTATTTCGCTTTATATAAATCCGATAGTCAGTAGGAATATCTTTTGCCCCGTATATTTTGTAGTTCCAGGTGCGATAGTTTAATAATTTTCCAGTTCTCTCGTCATATATTGTGTCTTCTAATGTCCATAGAGATAAAGCTTGAACAAATGCACCTTCCACCTACAAAAATAATCTAAATCTAAACTTACTGGTACTTTAATATTTTTTTTTATTCTATGTCTTAATGAGTGGGTACTGCAAGTATGATATTTAATTAAGTAAATTGTAAAAACTTTAACTTTACCTGACCAACATCAAGAGCAGGATTAATACTGCGTCCACAGTCTTCAAAAACATCAGCCCTCACAATCCATTTTCTACCTGTCAATATATCTATTTCAACTTCAGTTGCAGCCAGTCCGAATATTGGGTATGTGACAATAGATGGTGTATTGGGGCCAGTCAAATAAGAAGCTTGTAATGATATTCCTCGTTGATAAGCTTCGGCGATTATTTGCTCCCACGTTGCATTTGGCATATCAGCTCGTACTGGATGTAATCTAGCTTTGATTTGATTACAAGACATTAATACAGAATAAGCACAGCATTCTGTAGTTACACTTGCAACGGTTGCAAACGAATTTGGTGTTGCAAAATTAAAGGAAGGTATTATTGTAACTTTATCAATAGATACGTTTAGTTCTTTTGCGGCCACTTGTGCCATTCTAGTGAACAGTCCTTGCCCTATTTCGATACCACCTATATTTAAGACAACGCTACCGTCTCCATGATACACGCTTACTACAGCAGCGAAGTAACCTGGGTAATCTGTAGAAAATGTCATATTAGTAAACATAATCGCCCGTTTCTTCCAACGATTGTTGGCGTTAAATAGATGTGCGGCTACTTGTCGTTTGCTATAATCTATTCTTTGTAAGAAATTCGTCACCATCAAGGGTGGTAAGCTTTTTGTATGACTGTAATTTGCCATGCGGACCATTACGCTGTCTCTTTTTACTTCAACAGAAATACGATCCATGATATGTTCTATTCCCGCTACTGCCTCCAATGATCCTGAAATGGTTCTTTTTCATTATTTTAACAGGTTACTAATTGATTGATGACGGGTATATTCAGATTATTCAGATGATGTAATGAAATAAATACCTGGAGCTCGCATGAAGCAATTACTTGGAGCGTCCGTTAAAACCCCGTATAATAATACTTTCCATCGGCTCATGTCATAGCAATTTTGAAAATTATCGTAAATAAAAACACACTCATTTTCGTTATGAGAAAGTCCATCGTTCACATACCAATTAGCGTTAAGGTATTGAATTTCGCCATAATCGTCTACGCCCACCTGATTAAGATTACAGAATGTTGGTTAAGTAAATAAATTAAAATACAATAAAGAGATCCTCATTTTACGTCTATAATGTAGGACATTAGTAGTCTTTAAAAAGTTAATCTCAAAGGATTTCTGTGTTACTTTCAACCCATTAATGACTTTCTTATAACCTACCTGTAAGGTTGTTGTTGGTTGACCTTGTGAGGTACCTGTGAGGAAATGTAGAAAATACTTCTCAACTATTTTTATGATATTGTTATGCAAAGGACATTTTATTTTTATTCAATGAAGAAGTCTATAATATTTATTAATCTTTTATAGTATTCTAATAATTGTCAGCATTAAGAAATGCAATAATTACGTGTAATCCTTTTGTACAAAATTTTAATTGACCAAATATTTTAACATAATAATGATTTTAACAACGCGTAAAATTTTGATCTTGACCAGTATATTTCTCGGTATTCGGGTTGTTTATGCGTTATTTTCCATGTCATTTTTGATTTTTCAATTTATTTTACCAATAAAATGCTGGTGAGGTCGTATAATATTTTCAGTAATGCATAAAACGTAGAAATAAATAATTACGAAGAAAATACCTCATAGTCAAGCCTGCTGTTTGGCCGCTTACCAAGGGCGCGCATTATATCATACAAATGCATGTTCATCCGACATGGCCTATTTAATACTTTCGCAACCAAAGCACTACCGCACGCGGCCAAGTTACTGCGTACAAATTTAGAGCCAAACGCTCCTCCGCATCTTCTCGTCTTCACTATAATGCTAAAATATGTCAATTCATAATTATATTTTTGTTACGATATCATGCATCATGTAATTCAATGATTTAATGACTCAATGAAGGGCAAGACAGTACAACTGAGAAGACGATTAGGTCGAGGGCTCACAATGACCAATTCGTGTCGAAAGTTTCTATGTTGCCCGATGCCATCTACTATGGTTTTGTTACTGCTAAATGAATCGATAATTCGGTAACTACCGAGGCATCACCGGCATTAAAATACTCTTGAAAACTTGGAAGTACTCAAACATTTTTTTCACTAATTTAAATGATTTTAGTCTTTATACAGCTAATTGTGGCCATAGTTTCATAAATGGGCGTACTCAGCTTCTGAACTGGTATATTTTTCGCCCAATTTGCTGCCACTCGGTATGTCTGTTTGCTAACCGCCGTCGATTGCTCACGATCGTCACAAGAAGTCGATATGAACGTTTCAATTGTTCAATATAAACTATAATATGTTATAAATTTATAAACATAAATATTTCTCACAAAAGTATTGTGATAAACCATTCTTAAAACTCTATCTCTAAAATTGTAAAAAAAATTATCAATATAAATAAAAAACTTACTAACTCTCCGGTACATTAAGAACTTTTGCTATGGAGCTTTCAATCTGATCCATCCATTGGGTTGAACAATGTACTTCAAAGCTATTATCGACAGGAATCGTTATAGTATTATGCACCTCCAACATAAAATGGTACTGACGTGGACTATAAAATGTTCCTGTCAGAATTTGTTTTACATTCTCACCTCGACTTTTAGGTGTTATTGTTTCATATGCCTTGACTCTGTTCTCTTCTTTAGGCGCATTTAAAGCGTCTTCTATCGTAAAAACAGCTGGCTTAAAAGAAGTATTCTTATAGTTAACTTTTACCACATTGCTTGCTTGATCTGCTAAAGCCATTGTATTAGCTACAATGATAGCTACAGGTTGGTTGTAATATTGTACTTTGTTACTAGCCAAAAATAATTCATTCTCAACAACACTGACATTGTTTGGAGACGTGTAACTATTTGTACCTGGAATATCTGCTGCGGTTAATATAGCTATGACTCCGTCTAGTTTCTGTAAGCAATATGATGAAATATATTAATCTAGGCAGTTTCGTAGCAGAAGATCCTTTTTCAAATTATTATAATTTTAATACGTGAGTTAATTCAGTTGAAATAAGTATTATAATCATTTTATACAAGGATAGCGAATGAAATTTTGTTTCTGGTTTAAAAGGGTATTGTGATAGTTTTAGACAACCAGAAACTGATACAGTTAATAATAATGTGGATTATTTTAAATGAAATCAAATAAAAAAAAATATTGTTTGTAACATACTAAAGCTTCTGTAGCATCAATCGAATCTATATCGGCCTTCGTAACAGTGCTAAGAACAAAAGCGGCAAACACTTCATCCTTTATGGTTGGCATATCATCAGTATAAACTGCTTCCCCCGAACACTGCAGTAAACCTTCTCTTTTTAATAGTGGTTGAGTTAGAGGATAATCCTGCGGATCAGTATCATATTCTTGATAACCACTGCTAATTGGTGGTCTATCGTCTGTTATCGAAGTACCTCCTGATTCGTAAATAGGATTTAATATATCTTTCGGACACAATTTTATAATGGCCTGTAAAAAGTAAAATAATAAAATGTCAATTTACGTATTAAGTAGCAGCCAACTTGTTAAAATGACGTTCAATTGAACAGGTAGCCTTTGCCTTGAACACTCCATGTAAACACATAAATAAATCTAATATTTACTTTACATTCAACATTATGGCTGACTTAAAAATCGCCATATCACTGAAGAAGTATATTTCCCCGCCACTTCGGAGATAGATTTTGGCTATGGTGTCATTCAGTTAAAGTGCTAGCCGTTTAATTGTACGTCTGTTTGAAGTTAGTAGCCACGAAAAATATAGATTAAGTAACTTCAGTAGATGGAATACTAGACCTTATAAAACAAGCTTAAGGCAACCTTCTGTCTATAAAACGGCGAAGGATCTGGCGGACTGTAGTCGGGCTGGATTTCTTCATGTAACAGTTTTAAAGCCGTCTGTAATACATCATTGTCAAATATGTCTCTGCCAATTAAATATGCCTCAGTTATCACTGCATGGGTAAACGTTGGGCTTATACCTCCATACACGATTCTGGCTTCAACGACTTTGTGAAAAATAGGATCAAATTTAAAAAGAAATGCCGAATTTACATCAGCATGTGCATTTTGTTCTCGAGGTGTGACCTGTAATTTTATTACATGTATATTAATATATATTTTAATTTATTGTATTATATTATCAAATGTATTTAAGTTACCTTGTAAGTAACTAACTTGTAGTGAGATGACAAAGGTGGTAACTTTATTTGCGTTATTATTTTACCAGTAATATTTGTTGCGAGGAATGTAGTCATATTTATTTCCGTTCGAGTCAGAGTACGATCCACTAGAATAAAAAATAACTTTTATTAATAAAAAATATATTATATTTTTTAAAGTGTTAGTTTTTGTTATTTTTCATTTTATGATGTTTTATATTAAGTACAAATAAATTAATATGATGATGGAGGGACAGACGGAGTCTTATTAATAGCGTTCTATTGACGCCTTTTGTCTACGGGACCCTAAAAGAAACTATTGGTAACCTAAATTACTTTCTAACACTATTATTAAAACATAAATGTCTCATTCAACGATTGTCATTAACACAAATTGTTCTATTTGCTAGAACCTAGTACACAATGGAATTACAAAAGACATTCCATTAACGTCTTCGATGCAGCCAATCGCAATTAATCTTAGCTAGAAGAAATCTTATTGAGGTTAATTAAAGTGCTTCGTGTGCCATTGTCTTTATCTGTTATCTAGACATTGAAACGACTTGTTTCTAAGTTTCCGCTTCTCGATCACTTTCAAAAGCTATAACTAATCAATGCTCTAAAACTTTTTATATAATATGTACAGGATATTAAAAATTATACGAAACGTTCTAAAATATGTCCATCAGTTATAAGTTGAAGAAAGATGATAAACCGCGTGGCGCAACGATACCATACCACATCGCCATTAAATAGGTCCTGGGTTCGATTTCCACCGATACTGACATTTGAACGATGTGTTCAAATTTCAGTACTCAGTCTGGGTGTGTATATCTTTGTGTGTTGTCTATGGCACTCATAAAACGGAATCCTAGCGTTATTTATTATTAGTTCAGTTTTCTTGTTTCCTGTTTGGAATGTGATACTTTAAATGATGGATGCAAAGGAATCACTAGGCGTAACCAACGGTCGTATTTGCGGCATATTCTTGAGTCAACCTACTGGCTTTAAGAATTGCCGGATACATTGGCGGGTCGTCTGGCATTGCGACCGAACGTCGTCAGCAAAGTGTGTAAGAGCCATTACGTTCCAAAAATTTCGTCTATAGATTTGGTAACCAATGCAAATAATAGTACGTATGTAATGATTGGTTATCAGTAGAAATAAATACTATTTTGAGTATTCACACAATACTATGATCTATGGTCTCAATTTCAAAAACATGAAGCAACAACAACAGCAACTGGAAAAGGTATTAAATTTTGAGAAGGTACTTTCATAATTTCATACCCGAAAACTTACTTCAGGCGAAGATGCGTTGGATTATTTAATAATATATATTTACCTATTATAACCCCAAATGATGTCATAACAATGATGATCACTCTGACAAGAGCAATACGGCAAAGAAAATAAGTATACGTTGTGATACATACCTAGAGTTAGTGTAGCACCAACTCCGTCTAGAAGGAGAAAGACATCAGATTGAAAATCTGGATGTTCATGTTTTAAAACCAAATTTCCAGCCAGTGTCCCAATCTGTAAGAAGTTTTCGACTTAAAAAAAACATTTTATTTACAAAATTAGGAATAAACATGTCTAGTAAATTCTCAAAAATATTTTGGGCAAAACACTCCTTTTCCAATATGAACTGATAGCTCAGAACCTTATAGCTACATATAAATTGTTTTAAAAATATCTCTAGTTAACTTTCTCTTTGTTGAGTTTTTCACCTCGTACGACGAGTTGTTATACTTATCGACTTCTTGAGTTTTTTAAAGTACAACAATGATATTTCTTCAAAAATATATTAATAACTTTGTTTTTAAACACTTCCTTTAATTCGGATGAAATATACATTGTAATGGATCTTTCTATAAAGATGAGATTTTCTTTGGCGGTAAAAAGTATAGAACTCGTCGTCCTCTTAACTATCTCTAGACCAAACATCATACAATATCGATGCTCCGATTTGCCGTGAAAGATGGACAAATAAACACACTTTCGCATTTATAATGTTAGTATAGATATATTCAAAATATACAAAATTGTTACTCCAGTAACATTAATGTGGATAATATTTCCAAAAGCAAAGTATAAGATTCTATTTCATTAAAACATACGTTTTTGTATCTACTATTTTGTGTACTGTTTGGTACCGTATTATGAATTAGCAAGACGCGGACGGTGTTAATTTTATAATGCAGTATGTTTCTGTATGTGAATAATTAATATTATCTAATGGTTTGCTGATACATAATGAATGAAGGATTAAACTCGCCTTTTGGACCGTGTTAATTGTGGTCAATAAGGATTGAATATGTTGTGATTATTGTGTTGCATAATTAAATAGATCGTGATAAATATATACTTTAGCGATATATATATAGAATTGTACATGATTATGTAATAAACCTAATTTATCGATATTCGTGATTAGGTGATATAATTTAATTTATGTATCATAGAGTATGTTCAATGTTTTGTTTGTCCTTTTTTCAACCCGCAATAGAGCGTAGTTTTGTTATGATTTTTGTAAGGAGATAGTTTGAATGGATTGTGTCATAGCTCACAATTATAGCTTAGCGAATTAGCTTAAAATTACAGTATATAGTAGTGAGCAGCGTGTCATAATTAATTTATTTTCGGCCTCGCCGTCGAAGCCATGAGTTGCATTTAATGCTTAATATGTTTTATAAAGTAAATTAAACACTAATCTCTTACAAGACTTTTTATTTAAATGCCAATATTATCGTTTATTATTATAGTTTATCTAGTAACTTTACATACGCTATAATCACCTTACTAGTAGGCACTGAGTGTCTCTGAGCTAACGGATTTACATTACTGATTATTCGTTCTGAATATGAAAATTTAAAATATAAGGCGTTGAAACTGTCACAAACCACACGCGATCGTTGGAAAAATTAGAAGCGAAAGATTACGCTATTAGTAAACAATAGTATTGTTGTTAACAAAAAGGCATAGACGCCAATATGCCGTAAATGTGACTTCATCAGCTTTTACGTCTATTAAGAATAAAACGATATTCAAAGTGCAATAATTAATGAAAACTTATTATATAAAATCCCATCTAATGTTATGGAAATTTCCAAATTGCTTACAATACAAACTTAGGTACTTATTTATATTCATTTTTATTTTGTATTCAGAATAGGATAATAAAAGTACCTATACATAATTATACGAAGTGCAAAAGGCAATAACGTTAACTGAATAACGATCTATTCCAGACCACTTAAAGATGTGAAGTGAAGAACAGAGAAAATAAAATGAGGTATGCCGTACAAGTAACATAAATAAATAAATATAAACATACAATAATAATAATATACTTACATTTCGAACAGGAATATGAGCGACTCTTTCAAGATGTGCATACAATATTTGTAGGTATTGAAAGTCTTCATGTATTCTGCTTATGTCCTCAAATAACTTTAACGTATCGGTCAGGGATATGCTAGCTCCGAGCACCAAATTTACATCAATATAATGGGAGTGTAATTCATAAATATTATTGATGTTTATCAAGACATGGGGGAAACTGTTTATTGGTCTTACTCCTGAAATTTTAGTTTTCTTCAGATTTTTTGACATAAACTAACAAACCAACAAGTTAATACGTAGTCCTTATAACAATCGGTCGTCTTTGTATTTACATTCTTATCAATAATTTTCTCGTGGATAATAGACATTTGGTGCTATAGATCAAAACTATTGATAGAATTATATATTTGTCTTTATTCTAATGACATGCAAAAATGCAATTAAAACAAATATACTGGTTTTATCGGCAGTAAAAACGCTTTGTTATAGAAACAATCTTGTAAGCAGTTGAGTTGGTTTAAATAATAATAAATAAATCACAACCCATAACTGTCCCAGTGCTGGGCTCGGGTCTCCTCACAATGTGAGGGGTACAGGTCATAGTCCACCACGCTGGCTAACTGCGGATTGGTAGACTTCACACACCTTCGAGAACATTATGGTAAACTCTCGGGTGTGTAGGTTTCTTCACGATGTTTTCACCGAAGCAAGTGATAATTAACTTGTAATACGCACATATCTTTTTGAAAATTAGAGGTGCGTCCAGGATTCGAACTCGCGCCCCCACATTCGGGAAACCACTAGGCCATCATTGCTTATAATTGTAATACTAGCTGAAGATAATAAGAGGCATGAAAACTTTTGATACTATCTTCATCAATCACTGAGTACTCCTCATTAACAAGGTGTTTGAAGCCATTGGATTTAGTTAGTTTAGATATTTTTCTAAACATTTCATTTTTTATCGTTCACACTGTCTGTGTAAAAGTTAAGTATTACTAAATAAATATTATAGAAAACGTTACAAGTATATTTACCTCTAGCAGTATTTCCTCCAACTAGCATATACGAATCATAGCCCACTTCGTCCAAGATATTGAACACGGACTTTATTTCGTAAACTTCAAACCACAACCGACCATCAGAGAGAACTATTCTCTTAGGTATAGTTTGCGATCCATCATTATGAATATTAACTAAGCACCAATCTTCGTCTTCGCTCTTACTAATTTTGCTACAAGTTCTGCCAGTTCTTGGACAAGTGTTTTTATTAGCGTCCTCTATATCTTGGATAGATTGCATCGTTTTTGGATCTGGCTTCATTACAAGCGATTTAAAAGCATCGAGAATAGGTCGATATCCAGTACATCGACATAAGTTGCTACCGAATGATTTTTCGATGTCCGCTGCGTCTAAATGAGGTTTGCTTTGTAAAAGGCTAAAAAAAAGTAAAGATTAAATATTGAATCTTTTATTTAGTAAATAAATTCGATATGCAGATATTTGAGTTACGTATTTATATGTAGATTTTTGGCCTGTAAATTAAATTTAATTATTTTTTTATCAAAATTATTATAATTAGCCACATTAAAGACACCACCGATGCATTATCAGGCAAGAGAGAAGGGAAAAGAGAGAAGAAAGAAAGTATTGACTCTCAACTCCAGTCGGAATAGAGCAAATGTTAAGCGATAGGATAGTAGCTGGGAAGGCAGACTTCAAATAGTAACAAAGTAAGTAATCTAATCAATCACCTGCGGAAAACTAGACCTTTTGTAGTGATCAATTTAATAGACAATACTCAATACAATACGATACGATACTCTCTGGCGATCGATACCTGGGCCTACGTAACTAATACTACTACCATTATATCATTGCTAAATGTAGTCGTTGATGATAATATTGATAACAATATTACAAATAATAATGCAATATATTCGCAAAGGCTTCCCTCGTTTTATAAGACACCTTAGTCGGCATGAGATTGGGGTCAATATTCTTAGAACAATTAGTCAATAGTTTTATCAATGCGGCAAAAATACTCACCTATACATGCTCATAACAAATCCAGGACTGCAATGTCCGCATTGAGATCCAAAATAGTGATCCAACTGTTTCTGTATTATGTTGTAACCAATTTTTCTATTTCCAATACCTTCGACTGTCGTAATTTCCCAGCCATCGCAAGAGAAGATAAGAACCAAGCACTGAAATTGGAAAACTGGATAAAATCGGCCTCTACTTTTGTATATTGAATACGAGATGTAGTTTACGTGTAATTTATATCATACACGTGGTTAGATAGTCTTATCCATTCACTTCGATAAGGCCTCAACTAGTCTTACAATTTAGACATAACGAACGAATTGGAACTATACTATATATATATATTATTTTAATAATTTATATGATGCCATGGTCACACCCCTTGTAGATTTTTTAAAGTTATCTCATAGCTCTGTTATTTAATTATGTGTTTTTTAGAAGACTATCCCTTATAGATGTGTTTACGCGGATTCATTGACAAAAGGAAGACTTTGTTATTCTGGAAATTAAAACTAAATAAAATATATAATTTAAAAACTGAGATATTATAATAAAATATACTAAATAAATATTCATAATTAATGTTTAATAAAGATTAAGGAAAAGCGTTTAAATAGATGCCACGTGTCATGATATCGTGGCTATAAATATGTATAAGCTCGTTCACTCCCTAATTATCGCATATATCCCTATTTAAAGGCAATTTAACTGTTTTGTAGGTTTTTAATTAAAATTAAAATTAATAGGTCGTCGAAAATAGGTAGGTACGATAAAAGAAAGATGCCCATGGCCTTCAATATAAAACTGTGATAATAATTGATTGAGTACTCACAGTGTTTTTATTTAAATTGTACGGTATTCGTTGGTATTGTAATATAGGTTACTGTACTTTATTTGTGCAATATTGGATATTGTATGATCTTTAAACGGTAGGTATGGATTTTAGGTATTTTGTTTATACAGGTTTATTTCCACCATATTACATACCAGTGAACTCAATTTTATTTATAATTCTTACGTCATATTACACGATATTGAAATTATCATCACAACCCATAACTATCCTACTGCTGGGTTAGGGTCTTATCATATAATGTGAGGAGTAAACGATGTTGTCCACCACGCTAGCCAAGTGCAGACTGGCAGACTTCACACACCTTTGAGAACCGTATGGAAAACTCTCGAGTGCAGTTTTCTATTAACATAAATCGGTTTCATTGCATATTGTCTTTTGTTGAATTTAATTTTTTTGCGATTAGGAACACTATTAGTGAAGTTTCCCCAAAAACATACTGCAACTAAGAAGGGAAAAATCACGACAATATTTTTTACTGTTAAGTATCATAGTATCATTAGCAAGTATCTTCTCGGAGTATGTGTATCTTGAAATATTAAATACTGGGGGTCTTAGAACTCTACCCTGTGGTAGACCGAATTTAATATATTTTGGTTTGGTGGTAAATTTTGTCAGAGAAGTTTGTTCTCTGCCACGACCTCATGTACCATAGTTACACATTTTTTATAACAAAATATTCAAGATAACTTGATCGAACATTCGTTACAAAGTATTCGATTTTTGTTCTAGAAAGTAAACATGACTTTAATTACAATAACATCGATATTTCATATCAATTAAATCAAGACTGTTATCTTACTTACGGTGTTCACTGAGAAAGATACGATTTCATGTGTGCTTGGATGGACAGCACGAACATCGACCACGCAAGCGCCACATCCGCCTTCCAAACACATGTATTTCGTGCCTCGGAAGTCCGCATGCCGGCGAATGAATTCATTCAATGTGGTGTACGATGGTAGTTCACATCCCGCTTAAAATATAACTTATAGAATGTGAAAAAAATTCACGTATCGCATTACGAAATTGTATACAACAGTATATTACATATATATGTGTTTATATGAACAATTCTATAACAACTACTCTGAAAATAACACTGACAGTGACAGCTAAATAAATAAAGTTAAATTGTTAAGTTATATTCTTGAACAATATATAACTAAAAAAATAAAAACTTCATTTGCACACGTATCAAACCGGGGCAGGACGATTTTGTGTAAAGCAGTAGTATAATTTTATTTTTTATTGTGATTTTGTTGTAATCAATAAAATGATGGTACATCATTTTAATCACTTTCTTATTAGTGATGTCTTCTAGAAGTGAATAGTTAAGTCAGTTTTGATATTTGCGATAAAAGATGGCGGTGATTGTTTTTTATAATTACGACTGACTGTAGGTTGTAGATTATTTGCGCAAAAGGACTCACACTATACGGTATAAAAATAAAGGGCATTTCAAATTTATAGTTATAAAACGGGAAATTGTGTTGTATTGATGTTGGTATACTCATGCTCCCGTGACGCTAAAACGTTTCAAAATCACGTTGCAATTTTATTTGCATCTACGTCTTCAGAACTTTGATATAGAAATAATATTTACAATTTTTTTTTATTGTTTTAGAATTATTATATCAAAAATGATAAATAAAAATGAACATATTAAAGTAATTAAATACGTTACCGGTATATGCCGTGCCGTTGATAAAAAAATGTATCCTGTCCATCGCACTTGCAGTCAGTGTTGTTACTGATGGAACGATTACATTTACGTTAAAGTAGTGAAAGTATTTTTGTATCTCAATGCAATGTGATATAACTACAGTTTTTAAATTTTTTTAACGGCTTTTGTCTAATTGATATAAAGTATGACATCGATCACGAATTTGAAATTTCTTAAAATGAATGAAATTTGTACAGAAGAATATATTTTTAAATATTTTTTTCTATTGTTTTTTTTTTTTACTTAACAGTTCTCAATGATGGGTTTATATATAAGAGGATTAATAAAATTTTATTTGACTTATTCTTATAGGTTATTTTTTTGGTTTTATTAATAAAAAAACAAATCAAACATAGACGAACTATATTACAAAAAAAATCAACTAAACTAATTTAAAATGTATAAGCTAAACAATCTAATTCTATTTTTTTTTTCTTACAAAATAAATAAATAATTGACATGTAGTAAATGTTCAACGCGATGAAATGATGTAAATGTAAAAAAATATAAATATGTTTTTTTATGTTAACCCTTTAGTAAAATAACGATTACTGAGTTGTGTCATTAATAACAAGGAGCGCAAAAAAAACAAGTGGATCGTGATGCAGCGTGTAATTGCTCCTTACGTCAGTCTGATACTTGTTGCATAAATGCGTATGTTTAAATAGTTTTTCATTTATAAGCAATATTTAAACAGGTTCTCTACGAACAGATATTGTGAAACGTAATTAATCGATAACAAGATATTGAAATGCCTAAGTACAAGTAGGTACTATTCTTGATCGATAAGGTATTGTCTGAAATTTAGGTATTCAGTTTATTCATACTGGTAAATAAAAATTCGGATAAAACCGGCTCGGTACTGCATTTCTATAATCATTTGTGTCAAAGTTTATGTCAAAGGCATTGCCTGATCCACCTTAATTAATGTGATAAAATTAGCGCCTTAAAATTTTACTTTTCATTAATTTTCGTGACGATTAACCCGGTAAATAACGCGTTAAAATGATGATCACATAGGACACTGATGCGTCAGTGACAATTAAACAGCCGACAAACGAGCTCGTAATTCACGTCATGGTAAATGGCTGCTGCCAATGGACATCAGCAACATCAAGAGCATCTCTGATGTTTGCTCGCACTAGAGAAAAAAATATTTTTTTACTTGTTACAACATTGGGAAAAAACAAGATAACGCCAAACAAATACGCAATATATGCAAAGATAGGCAATTTAATTATTTCTTAATTGTCTTATTTCCCCATATGAAAATGAATTTAGCGTTAACTCTATAATGAAGATAATTGTATTTGACCTCATCTGTTTCATTTTTGATCTTATTTATCCTAAAATGAATGATCATCATCACAACACATGACTGTTCCAATGCTGGGCTCGGGTCCTCTTACATAATGTGAGGGGTAAAAACTGTAGTCCACCACGCTGACCAAGTGCGGATTAGCAGACTTGACACACCTACAAGAACATTATGAAGCATGCTCCGTTGCGCAGTTTTACTCACGATGTTTTCCTTCACGCAAGCTAGTGATAATTAAGTTGCAATACGCACAAATATATATTTTTAATTATAGGTGCGTGCAGAATTCGATTCGAAGTCACCCCCCAACGTTGGGAAACCAATGTTGGAACAACTAGGCTATCATTGCTTGTAAAATAAATAGTCATCGAGTATTATTTTGGTCGATATTACAAGATACTTCAAGACATACGAATCACCAGACCGGTTTACGACAGTGGTCGTAACTTAGAAACCCTCTATTTACACGAAGCGTCACCTGGCGGCACTCCCTAATATTAGCATACAATTTATGGCAGTCCAGGAGTCGCCTTTGCCTGAATCCACTCTATATTTTACTCTTATCTCAACGTACATAGTTCGAATGCTTTGACAATAAAGTTCGTATACTCGTAAAATGTTATTAGAATATTTAATTTGAATTCGTGGAATAGATGAATAGTTAACTTTGTATCTTATTGTTACGGCTCCATTCATGTTTAGTTTTAGAAAATATTAACTAAATGCCATAAATAAACGCATTTAGGTGTTTATATATTTATGTTATATGGGTGATTCACATTCACTAATACTATATAAGGCAGTTCGAAGATATCTGTCCAAATATCAAGGAATTGATTTTCCATAGCGAAAATTAAGTAATTACTATGTTGTATGGACATACAGAAATAAGCCTAAATATATTATATTATAAATATTTATAACTCACTAACAACTGAACCGATTTGGTGGGGAGGTAGCTCAGAACCAGGAGACGGACATTGTCTTTTTGTGTAAAAATAAAGCTTTAAAAGGGTGCAATGAGGGATGAATTTTTGTATTGAGAATGCGTTTTCTTCACGAATTCGTATGTGAACTTTATGGTTTCCACGTATGTTGTCCACACTTAAAAGAAAAACTTTCCTTGCATGACGTAAATATCATTGATGTAAAATCATATCTAATAGCCTGGACTCACGCGGGCGAAGTTGCGAGTGGAAAGCTAGTCTCTAATATACAAAAATGAATGTTTGTCTGTATGTCCTTTATAGAATCGTAATTTTGCAAAGAATTTAGCAAAGTTGTTGTGTATGAGCCCACGAAGATTTCTAAGTTGGTGCGACTAAATTTCGATAGGTGGCGCAACTGTAATTGTAATTAATTTCATATATTTCTATGGCAGCTCGTGTTGGCGTAGCACCACGCGCAGGGTTCAGCTAGTAATTAAATAAATAACACACACTCCTGGCTCCATACTAGGCTTTCCACATAAACACAAATCAAGACCTATAAAAAAAATTAAATACGCCATTAAAATTTCTGCTTCGCTGGGAACAGAACCCAGCACCATTGCAATGTTTGTCCAGTATGGTGACCATTGCACCAAACGGGTAGTCTTTTAATTACAAATTTTTGTTTTCCAATTTGTTTTTACCATGCAATCTGTACATGCTTTGCTTACTACAACAATGGAACTGACCGAATTTATCGGCAAAGTAACGGGTAGAGGGAAGATGAGACTATTTTTAGTAGTCTAGCGCAGGCCACGAATAGAGGGGATCAATACGACCTATTCTATTTAGCTTCGACCGAATGCAACATATTCTCGTCTGTATCTCATTCTGCTCGGCCTAATTCAAGTTTAAAGTTCGCATTCAGTGAAAATGTTTTAGAACTGTATCTATCAGGTTTATGTGACTCACTGCTGGACTAAGTGAATTAGAACAAGGGACATGGTCGAATATATTAGGACTATCTTCTACGTATGGTCCCTTTTTTAATTCTTTAATCTCATTCTTCGTAATGAATGAAAATATTAAACTATGTATTTCTTCGTCCTATGTTCAAGTTCATTAAATACCAATAAATATAATTATTTTTCGATCTATATTTGAACAACAATATGTGGTAAGATAAACAACAATATGAACACAAAAAGTATAAATATTTAAAGTATTTTTGAAAATGGTATAGTATGATAAATGCACTGTTTCTGTTCATGTTATATGTAAAGTGATTAATGAGAGTTGTGTAGACTTCCCAGTAAAGTCCAAGTTATTGATATTCCGGTTGGCTATTGCAGTGTAATCCGTTCCAGCATTCGTCCGTTATGGATTAATGCTAAGTAAATTAAATTAAAATGTTAATAATTACTCCTCATTATGCAGTATCTTACGAAACAAAAAGTATTATGACCTCTTTATCGCCGTGGCGCCTCCAAATGCGGTCTAATTCATTTGCTTAATTCGCATCTTAAAATATACAAACGAATGTATTTAGGACTCGAGTTGTTTTCTTTTCGGCTCGTTTTCACTCAATTTATCATCTTTAAATGTTTTTTTACTTATTCTTTTCTATCTAACCAACTCTTTCTGAGAATTAATAGCGGTCGTATCATAAAGATAAATGATAATCTCGAAACTAAGCACTTAGATTTATTTTTTAAATTTACAACTGAGATCTGTAAGATATTTTTGTTTATTTTAACATTTCTTAATGTTTTTACAACGTCTGACTAAATATTTTAATCTCTACCGATAATCTTTAGTACATATATGTTATACAATAATAATAGCAATGGAAATAGTATATTCATGATTTCGACGTGTTGTTTTTATCACAAATTATGTTTAATTGTTTGAAAAGTCCTATGAAGAAGACCCAGAGCATACTCCACCACGTTGCTCCAGTATAGATTAGTTAATGGCCAACCCTAGTTTTGGAAGTCCTTTTGCTAGTCGAAGGGTTTCTAATAAGGCTCATCGATCGTTACCGAATTGTACTTGTACCGTTTGGTTTCAACAACTTGGTTTTTAAACGGTTTCATTGCGTTTAATGCACATACGTACATGTAAAATTAAACAAAACAAAATGGCCGCTACTACAAAATGGCGCATTAGATATTTTAAACAGCTGGCAGGAATAAAATCTTGTAATAATGAGGTATTAAAATATAAGTAGAACAGGAAATATTTTAAGTAAATAAGAGATAAATTATGAAAAATCTTGCCCTAGATTGATGAATACAGTGGTGTGATGGTGATGATCTGATACAGAATAGAAAAAAATAAATATATATATCAAAATAATAATATATAATATATATTAATTATATTTTACGTTTTGGTGCATTATTTTACTCATTATTATGTTTTTTTACAATAAAACCGTTTAATTAATAAAAAAAAACTTATTTTATCACAAGAGCAGCTGCTAAGATGGTAAGTGATCACCCTCGTCCATGGATACCAGTAATAAAGGCACTATCGAAGCCGATATAATACCAATTCTCTATACCATGATATATAAATAGATAATTCCCTTTATACTTCAAACACTAATTGTTTCTCTTGTGATGACTGCTCCTTTGTAGATTGATTTGATGATTTTAATTGGCTATTTAAGGATTCTGGATTCGATTTTACGATTAGGATTTTTTAGGAGTCTATCACACAATAATGATAATTTTCTATTCGTGAGATGTTATATATCATTTATGTATTTTCACATTTATCCTTTTATCAGTAGTCATACAAAAATCACCAAGTGTATTTGACTTAGATACTTTTTATTATTTGACACCTCTATTTTATTTATTGGTGAGATAAAATAATATATTGTTACCCTTAGTATTAGCATAAGAATGTCGGCACATTCGTCATTTGCGTTTTCCTTTCAGGCCAAAGCCTGAGGAAACCAATAAACTGAGTTCGAAATAGGAATGTGAAACATGATTTATTATGCGCGTTTTTCTACAACTTATAAGTTAACGTTTGACTTCGAAACTTTTTTCTTTTTTCGTTGAGAAACCCTCATGGATACTACTGTATTATGGGTCGCTACGGTTATGTCGGCCTTGTTCTCTCACCGTTTAAAACTCCACGGTGTTCATTTCTTTAGGGCTAAGTCCTGGGAAAGCTTTTGCATAAATTCATATTCCAGCCAGCGATGCCTATGAACTCAGAGCCTTCTCTGGGACTAAAATATTCCTCATATCTCAGGAGGCACGCCAGTTACACACAGAGGTGCATCTTCCACTTCGAGGACTGTTCCAACATGGAAGACAGAGAGTTCACAGTAGGAGAGAGAAATGTACTAGGACTACATAGTAAAGTGCATTAACTTTATAATTATATCTATCTATCTATTTAACAGCTTTTAAAGGTCCTAATTTGCGCCATTCATACCGGTCCTGAGCCTTCTGAATCCAGCGAATACCCGCTGTCTTCTTTAGGTCTTCAGTAATAATAATAATTCACTTTATATTTAATAGTATGTATATCCAAATCTAACGATATTCATATAGCCAGTGTTAGTTATAAATCACTTCGACTTATTCAATCTATAATGATATAGTATTTTGTTTTCTCTTTAAATAAAATCTTTTTACTAGCATCCAATATTGGCTGCAAAAGAAAATGCTATAAAGTACCAGAAGGTACAATTGCTTGGTAGGTAACTTACAAGAAATAAAAAAATACACGGCAACATTTGCAACCGTCGATTGCAAAGAGAAAATGCGAAGTTTCAGTCTCAATGAAAACCGAGTTCTGGCGATAAGGAAAAAGGAAAAATGAAGAAATATGAAGGAAGTCACAGTGAACGAAACTTAAGTGCCTGTTGTATACTTCTGCATATTTATATGTACATTTAGCTTTCAATTTTCCTGGGATGGTATTTTGGTTCATGCGTTAACACAAATATAAAATATGTTACAATTGAACTAGAGACATAAGAGAATAAGACAATAAATACCTAATACTAATCCACTTTATTGAATTTCCAGACCTAGGTGAGTTGATCATTTATATATTTTGTATTTGATTTAAACATTATGTTTTTATTGAGACTGATTGAAATATTACTGTAAAAAAAAATATTTCCGTAATACTCTAAAAAGCAAAACTAAAATTGAAGAATTCTTTTGAGATAGTTCTACGACTGAGAGCAGCACAATTTACGATTTACGAATAAACTTTCCGACACATAATAAATATACATAATATTTCGTGTCTGTTCTCTTGACCACTACGAAGATTTCTCACATATAGTCAAGCCCAGGCGCTGCTTGTATTTTATGACGGGGTTTAGTACTAGCTATCTTAATTAAATTCATCTATTAAATTTCAAATCCGTGTTGTTAACCATTGAGAGGTTCCCCCTCGTCGGGAGACAATTCTGGGCGTAGTATCAAAGGAAGCTTATCATAAGAACGCATTGTCATCGGAACAAAAGCAGTATAAAATTTCAATTTTGTAGGACAAGAAGAAATTCTAATTCAGCTTGCCAGTTATACAAAACAACAAACATTACAATTTAAATAAAAGCTCAAAATTAAAAATAAGATATATATTTTTTTTATTGTTCTCTTTTTAATATTTCAATTCATTCCATTTTAGAACGAGAAAGGTTGCAGAAGCACATAAATCGAGTGTGTTGGTAAACGTACTAGAAGCTGGTGTGACAGCACAGTATATGCTTATCTTAATTGCCTTTCTAGATACAATCAGTCTCGAATTTATCTATGGCACCGCTTCGGACGCTTTAGTCGTCCACGCGGTAAAAAAGTTAAATGATACGGACCGACCAGCAACTGTTCAAGTGAACGGAACTTCATTTATTAAATGTGCATCAATGTTTTTCCGTGCTGCTTTTAGAAATGTATTTGTTTTTCCCCATTGCACAATGCAGTCTGCGTAAAATTTAAAGAATATAGTAATGAGATACTATGTTATAAAAGAGAAGTTACACTAACTTAGTTGATTTTTATATAATTGAACAAAAGTTTAAAAACATGAGATGGGATAATAGATAGATAAGAAGTTTTAGGAGGGATTTTGGTCCAGCGATATATTGTGTAACCATTAGTTTTTCTATCTATATTTACTTATATACCCTTTAAATTTTAAGCCTATGTTATCCTTGAACGAAATATTTACCTACAGTTTGTATATTTCACGTCGGAATTTCAATTTAGTTGAGTAAATCGTACACCTAAACTTTATAGTAGGTATTCCTTCCTTGTCTTTTTATAGTTTTGCTTCGTACAGTTTATTACTTTTATATTAAATTGTTTATTGAAGGACCACAACAAGCAATATATTTATAAAAATATACATTCACATTTTATTAGTAAGCACAATATAATTGGCGGGTATATTGCCAGCAATTTCTTCAAAAAATACTTTGAATTGAGAGGAAACTCGTTACAGGAACTAAGGATAAAAACAAGAAATAATTCTGAAAATAAAATACTGTTAATAAAAATAATAATTATTACAATCACTGAGTTATTTTTCATATTGTTTACAACGCATTTCACGGGCTATTTCATCATGAATGCAAATTTAATCCATCCAAACTGTTTCTGGTTATAACAGGATTCAATCAGATATGATGTAATTATATGGTTGTATTTTGCTCATATTCGCGTAATAACTGTGTCATTATGGTGTTAATTGAAATTCAGTCAGATCCTTCGTTGGGAAATTAAATAATTTGGTGGTTCTTCAAATTAGGAATTTTTTTGCAACCTAGCTAAAATATGTTAAAATGGTAATAGAAATAAATTTTGCTTTTTTCTCAGTTTTATTATTTTTTCGGTTTTTCATACAGTTTTCGATCGCTTGATTTCCATTTTGACGTTTCTACTTAATATTTTTTTAGATACATTGTATTCTGAATAGTAGACTGAATATCACTATTAGAATGTTACAAAAGAAACTGGCGAAATCAGGCTCGATTCTGCCGATTAAAAAAAGTGAGGTATCGCAGACCGTGGCATAGGGTAACATGCTTTATACATAATTGCCATATTAGACCGTCATGCATAAATATAGTTGTTTAATTGTTTTTTAGATATTGTAAGCAACATCCTGGCTGCACGCAACGGCTGACTGAAGAATCATCGACGTCGCCCGCTGACAGCGTGACACGAAATAGGAGGCCGAGTGGATTGTTTTTAAGTTATATATATGTATACTATACTTAATATTGATATATATATTAAACTAGCTAACTCAGTCTGCATCGCCTGAAAAAAAATGACTATTGGAAGTTTACAGCGCCTCCTAGTAGCGAGTTATATCAATGGACATAGCATATAAACCTTCTCTGTTGAAAAATACACATACATATCAATTTTCTTAGTCATCGGTCAAATAGTATCTGAGTTTATCAATTTCGTACACATTCAAATGATTCTTACATAAATGATTAGATAAATAAATCAAATACAAAAGTATATTTTTGTCATGATTCCCTAATATCCGTCTCACTCTACTACTGATAATTTCTGCAAAAATGAGTCAAACGTTCTTTGGATTACTTTAAACGATACACGTTATTAACATAAATCCTCGGATATTTAGCCGATTTGTCGAAACGACCGCGCTACTCACAGTACTTAATCAATATATTTATAGCGGCAATTCGGCGCATATGCCGCGATGGTTGAATTTGTAATACGATTTTAATTGAGATAGAGCTCGGAATAAGAACTTGTTAATTTCAACGAAGACTTAATAGCTATTACTAGTGATTTTACATTAGTCTTTTGATATTATGATGAAATATTACGTTACATTATGACTGGAATTTAATGTGTGCTAATATTATAAATGAGAATTTGTGTTGTTTTTTTTGTTTCTTTGTTTTTATTTCACGGCGCAACGGAGTATCTTTATGGCATGCATTTTGGTGTGGAGATAGTTTGAAGTATGAAGAGTGTCATAGGCTACTTTTCACATTTCTATAGAAATACCATTACGATGTTTAATTCAGTCAAATTAAAGAAAGTGTTTAACGTCAAAGCGTTGCCTGGCAACCAATGATAGAAAAAATTGACCTGTTTATACACCTGTTCTTTTCACACACTTTTCCGCGGGTAACATCTAGTTAGCGTCTGCGTCGTCGTTCCTTATGCGTACTGCGAAGGAATGGAATAGCTTGCCTGCGTCGGTGTTCCCTCCTGAGTATAATG
>DWPA01000531.1:0-24111 GCA_018251375.1 Calpodes ethlius
AATGAATTTTTAATATAAAAATTTATAGTTTGCTGTTACTCGATTAGTATCACCTAATGAACACTATGCATACTATAAAAAAATTAAATAGTTGCTATACATTCGGATTTTACTTAATTCATTTTCAACTTTAGACAATATTGACTTTACAAATATGCTATAAATAACTTGTAATTCTAACCTGAGGAGTTATTGGTTAAGAAAACACGACGAAATGGAAATAATCATTCCTTCTAAATAGAGATGTGTTTGTTTCTACCGAAAGTCATTGGCCTTTGCGTCCTTCCCTTGTCCTATTGTGTGGCTGGCTTCCTGGTGAGATCACGTTTATTTCTATAATGCCTTTTTGCTCTCACAATATTGTCTATTTTCAAGTTCTCACATTTTAAACCGATCCATCTCATAAGGGCGAACGTTAGAGTACAACAGAGTAAATTAATCTGATTTTTTTCCGCCGAGTCATGGAGCTTCCGTTGTTGTTAAATTAAAATGTAGGAACGGAAGATATCCAAATCCTTTTTTTAGTCGAGACCACTCCGTCACGCGTGCGTGTGCGTGGTGCGAGGACGGCCCCCCGTAACCCCTGAACGAATCTCTCATTGTTGCCGTCATAGCCCTATCAGGAAACAGTTTCTCATGGAACGTAATTACGTATTAGTTTGGTACATGTTGAGTTGTACACCTGCTTATTTTAAGGCGTTATTTTCTAAGCGTATGTATATTATATTAAGTAATATTCAGATATCAACAATTTGTTCTCCATATTTTAAATGATGATAGAATAGAAATTCATAATCCGCGGCGCGGCCCTACCTAACGGGTGCGTCAAGATTATGGAGGTCGTAGATTTTAATAAAGATAAATAGCAGATTAAGCCACATCGTCGCTTATTACCTCCTTTTAGTTTAGCATTACATCATAATAACTTTTATGTGCCTACATATCGAACATCAAGACAAAGAAAGTGGGTCAGTTAAACAGTTATGGAGTTTATTAGGAAAGCGCATCAATGCATCTTCATCCTTAGCGGGGCGTCAAACAAACAATGTTGTATATTGTATTACGTATAGTAGCTAATCTGTTTGATCTGGCAACATGCGGATTATTGGGCGGGTGGTCGTTTTCTCTGGAATTCGATTAGTGTTTCTGTTTGACCAGGCTGCAGTCGCTATAGATCGCGGCGCGGCGGCGGGCGCGGTCCACCGTCCATGTCACTGCGCAGTTTACCTGCATTCGCTACGTATATTTCGTGGAATGTTGTCGGGTGGCTGATTATATATTTGCGATTTGTAGTTATTCATGACTCACCATCTGATATAAATTCCAACAATTAAAGGCATCGCTCGTTTTTCGATGTAATTGTTGCTGACTTGTAGATATTTAAACCCTAATTAATTCTTTCGCCGGCGTATCGTAAAACCCTTCGGGGTAAAGCACTTCGTCGAGTCCAACCTGTGTCAAGATGACATGTAACGCCCACTTCAACCTTGACGTTGACTCGAGGAATTAAGTCTTGTTAATTAAAATTTTAAAGGTTTGTATTGGACCGGGGCACAATCACGTTTCCTGTGACAGCTGTAGTAAATTAATTAAATTATTATGTACGAACTGTCTTAGAATACTCCTAGATCGCGTTATCAGCCTTTGTTAGTCCGTGTCACTGTTCGTCCTCATTTCCTTGTCTTATTCATAATTGAATCACTTTTGTGTACTTTACATTAGTTTCTCTAACTTTTAATAGTTATTCTGTATTCTTAATCTCTTATTTTTTTCGTCATCAACAAAATATTACGATTAAAAACGCCTGAATTCATAATTTATAGTATCACTCGCTGTGCGTGCAATCGGCATCTATATAATATTCTCTCTCTGTTTATAATTCCTTTCTAAATAAATGCCCGATTCTGATTTATAGATTGAGGGTATGGTAAATTGATTTTATAGATAAGTTTCCATGCTTACAATTGCTCGGTGCTTTTAAACGACTGTACGTGGTGTTCGAAAGTGGGTTATACGAGTAGTGGCGGGACAGACGGCGCGGCGACACGAACACCGGCCGCGGTCGCTAGGTGGCTGGCTCTAGTAACTATTGGCTAAAATCACTGATAATTTATCTAAAGACCACCGAGGTTTCTTGGTATTTTACTTTGTGTAACTATCTTGTTATTTATAATTGTACATCTGTTGGTGATTTTGCAACTTTAGAAATATTGACAGACAAAATGTTTATCGAGACGATCCTTCGTAGTTATTCTATTATAATGTATGTTCTTTTGTATACGTTAAGATTTGTCCGGTGACAGAGTAATTTTATATAATATTTGCAAATCGGAATTATTCCTGAAAGCGGTTAACTACCATCCTCTCATTTGATCCAGTTCTTGCTTTCTTACGTATAACTTTTTTATTGAATGGTATAGCGGCAGTGGTGCTCTTGGTGGTACTGATGTGATGAGCAACGATGGCCACTTACCACCAGATGGCAGACCTGCTCGTTATTCCATTTAAAAATCTACTAAACTAGCACTCAGCATCTGTTGGGTCATATTGTTATGACATAACATCGATACAAACTTTTGTCCCAATTTAATTTCTCTAGGTTATGATATTTTTCAAATTCCTTCTCTGTGCAAAGTTACATGTTCTTTATTAGATCGCTAAAAATAATAACTATTTTCAAATGTTTCATAACATTTAATGTTAGTTGAAGTAATTCTAATTCTACATACATTCCAGTTCACGCCCAGTTGCCGTCAATGTGTACTCATTTGTATTTCCATACAAATATATTACAAGAATTCTGTGTTAATTGAATGAAAGTGAAACAGAAATGACGTAATTAAATGTACATTTTAAATGTAAACTTAAATTGTATAGATATGCAATTGTACCATTACTGTACATTAAACTTGACAAAATTATTTTAACCAGTTTACGATAAGGGCAAAGAGATTTACTTAAGTTAATTAAGTTAAGTTAATATCAAACGGCGTCTCGTACATTCCGTTTTAAAAGCGTACATTTAAATGTATGAGATTACGAAGGCAATTGAGGAGCTCTTGCGTGACTTCAACAGTTTAACCGGCATTACGTATCACAGTTAATAACTGCTATGCTCTCATTATATCATTTATTGCTATTTACCTTATTGGCTTTGACTTACGCCGTAAAGTAAAATGAACGCTTCCAAACTTTTAATGGCTCCCAAATAAATCGTGTTGTGACGCCGCGGGCTACCACAAACTGATACAAATTACTCTCATTGTTTAAAGTAATAGTTCGTTTCAATCGATTGCTTTACCAAAACATGATAAATTGTTATTTAATAGCGGCGCTGGATTGGTTTTCTCGAGATCCGAACTTAGGAACTTTCAAACGTGTTGTATTAAAATTAGGCATTATCTTATTTGTCATCTCGGTTTCAACTGGTTTGAGCAAGTAGTGTTATGTCGTAGCAATAAAAAAACAACGACCGTTTCGCTTATCGTGTTATCAAACATGGAAATGCCGGCTATGTATCCCAGGGGGCCGAATTGTGCAACGCCGCGCCGCCGGCACTGCATATCTGAGTGGCTCTAATCTGGGACCGAGTGTTCCCGCTTCTCGAGCAGGCCGCCCGCCCGTGTTTTCTTACCGAGGTTTATCGATTCAATCAGTTTAAAGACAATAGATATTGCTTTATTCAGTTTGCCATGGCATTGTTTAAAATAAATAATTAAAAGACTTTTTATTTGTATGCGATCTGATATCCGCGATTTCGTCCGTAAAATCTTTTATCCTCCGTTTTATTCATTTGTTGGATGAATTTAAAATGTAGTTTGTCAGTTTAAAAGTATATGTTAAAAAAATCTGAAAAGTTTTAAGCACCTAAATTTGATGTGTAATTTGGTGTAAGCTGTGCGCTATCAGTCAGTTTTGTTAACGTTTTAATTACGTATGAATTCTAAAAATACTTAATTATTCAACCCAATAATAAATAGTGGCTATCAGCACGAATACCTAACTAAACCACACGGTTTAACTTCAATATAGACAAATAATAGATTTTCCGCTATATCTTGTTCTAATTTTAGCGGTAATTGCTAACGTTACGATGAACTCACTGTTTGCTTCATAGCAAACATTAAAATTGACGCATAGAAAAATGGCTGATTCATAGAGGCATACAGAGTTGCATAAGAGCCGTGTCAAGGGGGTCAACATTCGTCAGGTTCATTGTCTCTCGGCTCGTTAATGCCGGGATTGCTGCGGCTTGGTAAAACAACCTCAAAACAATATGTCATAAAAGATAAAGATAATACAAAAAAAGTACCCCAAAATTTAAGTGGTTTTAACCTTCAGGATATAATAAGCTTTATGTTCGGAATGCATTGGATTTCTCAAACGAGGATGTTTCAAGAAACGCATTCCTTAGAGAATTAGGACTAAAAGCTTTATTGTAAACACGTAACGCGTCATTAGGCAGGTTTAGCATCGCCGGTGGCTATATTTTTATGTGATTGGAACGTTTTTAAAGTTTTAAACGTCGTCAGTGTAGGTTATAAAGGTTGATGTTTTTCGTCGTAGTTGTTGTCCCACGATGTGGCGCGTATAACCTCACAGGACAGCGTCTTGGGTTGCTAGCGAACCGGCTCCGCGGTGACATTATCTCAATCACTATATTTGCATGATTATGATTCTCTTCACATTAACATTGAATCAAAATAGTCTTTTTCCAACGATCCATATGCTGTTCGGAAAGATATAATTTTGATTAAGGTGTCATAATGTTGACTCTTCGTTGACTGCAGCATTGTAACTAAACGATAAAGTTTACTTTGTAACCTGTATTACGGAATATTTGCGCTATAAACTTTCATGAAGGCTGCTCTTAATAAAGGTTATTTACGTTTACCTAGCAAATAAACTTTAGCCGTTAATTTCTTCAATCTAATCAATGCTAAATAAAAAACATGAAAACATATATATTTGTGTGGTACACATTCAAAGTTTGGACGGTTCCTTAGGTCTTGGCATACTTCTCCTGCTGGCGATTAGATATCATGGTAAAATGACTAAGCATTTATGGCAGGTAGGTAGGTAATTTTGGAGGTTACTATGGCGATGTAGCTGTAATGTATATATTATATGTGTATATTAGCATACTAATAGCTTGATATAGGTACCAACGAGCTGGATAAGTTTTACATAAATTAGTGACTCATTAAGCCGACATGAATATTGCAAACATTCAATTTATTACCAAAACCTTGATCCCCAGATTGATGGTGGCACCGTAGAACCATTTGTCGTAATTGGGTGTAATCGTCGGTGTTCATAATCGAGACTAGATACTCATTTATCAAATCGAAACGTGTGTATATTTCTTCATCTAGCGAGTCAAGAACACAACTACTGAATTTTGTTGTTTCAAAGAGTTACGAAATATTAGTACCTAACGATTACTTTCTCTCGTCTTCACAGTGAGTAAAGAAGGTTATGAAAACAACAGTTTAAAACGCCTTTGTTTTATGTTGAAGGCAATATGTTTTTAACTCAATGATTATGCATTGTAAAATTCATAAATGGAAATGCTAATATCTATGTCGAGTTTCGCAATACAAATTTTAGGTTAATGCATTTGTCCGGGTGGTGTATATCAACGAACTATGTATTTTTATTCCTCGCGTTCTATAAATCGTACAGCTTTAGTTTATCATTAGGCTCGGCTAATAAATAATAATAAGGAAGTAAGTAAGTTTATATAATATTAGTACATTTATTGACTCAATCTTTCGCTTTTAAAACAATCCTATGTTTACCCTGGCCCAACTGGTTGTAGGACTTATTAAAATACGCTGAAGTTTTGTGATATCTGTGATGTCAAAATATTTTTATTCCTGCTATGTGTTATTTGTTTTTATGTTAGAGCAATATTATCTGTGTCTGGTTTCTGGCCAGGCGTGCCAGGACCGTTGTTTGCGCGCGGCAAATACGACGCACTTGTGGCAGACGGGAGCACTGACTACTTCTTGTCTGTTTGCACGCGTTGACACGCATACCTCCCATTCAGTTAACAGGAGCTCTAGTGTCGGTAATGTGACCACCACCTGACGCCTACCACAACAGTGAACGACGTAAGGCAGGATCTGTGTCGCGTTCCAATTGTTAAACGATATTAAAAAAGGAGGTTATAAATTCGTCGCCTATACATGTTTTTTGTATGCTCATCGATTACTCGAAAAGAATTTGACCCATTGAGATTATTCGAAGGTTGTTGTGTAGGGAATTGCTCCAGTTTTGTTCCACTTATATAAATGATGCGCTCGAAAGATAAAAAGTTGATCTCCTAAACGGATGAGAGTAATTAATTTGTTGTTGGCACTATGCAAACCTATTATCTAACTAACTACTTATCTAACTATTCTGAACCAGTTCATGTTTGGTTACCAGGAACCCAGGTTTGGTTATGTGTCTTGACGACAAAATATTCAATTTGTATTGTGACAATTACTAAAAAGTACATAATTATATATGTATATTTATACAAAAATAAAAAATTACACAAAATTTGATCGTCTTCTAAAACATAATCTATAAAAGCTTTATAAAAAGTGTAAAATAACTAAAAGGAAACGGAAATTGTTACTAGTTAATTCACCTAAAATATCTGCATTAGTTATTGAAATGTTTGAAGTCGGTGCTAATTCTGGCAAACAACAATAAATATTTAATAATGGAAAATAATACTAATAAAATATCTAAATATTCTGTTCGAGATCTTGGAAGCTTGGCACTGACTTCAAACATTTCAATAGATAGCGCTTATAAGAATTTTTTAATTAACAAGTTTAGTTTTTCGTTCAGTTATTTTTCATTTTTTACGATCATTTCTTCATTCTTTTTTTTGGAGACGGTTTACCTTTTTTATTTTGACGCTCTGTATGTCTTGTTTAAGACTTCAACATTTCAATGATTAAAATGAAAGAACTAATTACTAGGCTCATTTTATAATGACATGGATAAAGAGCTTCTATCGTCTAATAAATAGCTTCGATTTCTCTTGTAAGTTATATCGGTCAATTGGCATGCTTCGCACATTTTGCGTAATTACTGTCTAATTGCACATATGATTTACGGCTTCGTAATGATATTTTGAAGATTAACGAAGCTTTTTCTTCTTGGGCAACTTGATGAAGTTTTTGAAGTGTTTTTAAACGCGTAGGTATTCCCCGAGTGGTGTCTACAAATGAAATCGTCGTTCGGTAACATTCGCAATCAGCGACTTACCCAATCGGTGCTCAAGGCGAGCCCTCCGCGTCGCTTCAATCGCCTACATACACCTAACTAAGCTATGTTGTGTTAACCGTTTGATTGAAGTAAAAGTTGGCATTATTCCGTTTAAGGAAACGACGTGAATGTGCGCTGTTAATTCGCTTTTGTTACCTACAATCGATTTCATTCAATTCGACGCTTGAACGGGTTTGAATGCGTGGAATCTCATAAGGAGTATACAAACAAGCTGGATTAAAGCGATCTCTATTCGCGACCGTGCTCCGTCGGTTCTGCTTTATTGCGATTATTTCGCTACTCGGTACAATGGCCGAGGAATATACATGGTAAAATTAGACGTCCCATTGTCCATCTAAAGAGTATACCTTCCTATTCTCGCTATTCGGTAACCGTTATCATTGTTAAGCCTCGCACGCTTAACATCTCCGTCCGAGGAATAGTAAACTGTAATCCCAATACATGTGTAATTAGTGATACATTGATGTTTAACATGCGAGCTTTATATTCAGACGAAGGATTTCCTAGTAACGTTTCCTTGACCGGTATGAAATCATCATCCGTCGCCGTTTACAAGTTTAGTGTTTACTCTGTATCGCCCTTCACTCGATCGCTTCTCGCGCCATTAAGCAATGATAGCGCCGCGTATTCGAGGAGCTTTCAGGAGCTGGAGGCGTTGGCCGATAATTAATTTTAGTAGCCACTGCGAACACTTCAGGCGTTTCGTAACAGTTCATTAATAATGAATGAAACATTCGGTTAAAAGCGACACTCATTTTGGTTTGGCTTAAGAAATTTTCGATATATACATTTTTTTATATGCCTGTATAGTATCATAGTTTAAAGTTTTTTCTTAACCAATTTTCATAAGCTTTTATTTATTTGACGCGTTTTCTCTTTATAATCAGCATTGGTAAAATATTTACTTCTATGATTTATCAATCAGTCCTACTGTGTAATCTAGAAATGAATAAATAAATGTTACAAAATAAAAACGAACTGTTTTATGAACTACTAAAATAGAACAGAAATAAAAGGTTGTCGATTTTTTTCTATCATTGGTTGCCATGCTACGCTTTGTTGTTAAACACTTTCTTTAATTTAACTGAATTATACATCGTAATGGATTTTTCCACAGAAATGAGATGTTATTTCGCGATAAAAAGTAGCCTATGGTACTCGTCGACCTCCCAACTATCTCCAAATCAAAAATCATACCACAACGACACTTCATTGTGTCGTGAAAGGAGGACAAGCAAACAAATACACTTTCGCATTTATAATATTAGTAGTATGTTTTATATTTTACTTAATTTGGAATTCTCGAGTGTTTGATGGTATTTTGGGGCTGTTCCTGTTTACATGTAATGCCAAGGTGCATGCAGGAGCTTTGCCAGACCATGCGGATGTTAGCGCTTCAATGCCTCCGCCTACCTACCTGTTTATAAGGACCTGTTTATTCTGCGAAGCGCTGCTGTGTAATCGATCCTCGATTACGGCTCAGCATAATCAGTATGCTAATTTATTGTAACAAGATTCTATACATGTTATTAGATTTTTTTTATTATGAAAGTCTAAATATTTATGCTATGCAATTCGTTAGATGCTAAATGGTCGTTGCAATCTATAGCGCGTTGCTATTTATTACAGAATGCAAAACGAAACTTATCTTATTCAAAATTAAATTAAACGGTAAATAACTAAAATTGCATCTTAAGGATGAACTGCGTAACCTTTCCAAACTAAGACACAAAGCCTAATTTACAGTAATAGTTATTGCCGACAGGGAAATAACTTGGCTATTCTGAGCGAAACGATCCTTTTCGCTAGTCAGAAGATCAGAGGATTAATCCAACATATTCTCACACAATCGAATGAAGATATCGTATCGTAATATTAACTCTCTAGTCTCTACCATGAAGCATTGGGAGAAAACAAATTACGAAGGATAACTAAAAAATAGATGTTTGCATCCTAATCATTTGGAGCTGAAGTATTGAACAAGCAATTGAAATTGGCCACGGTGGAACTTAAAATCACTTAAGATAGAGACTATTTAATATCGAGCGGAAGACATGCTCATTTCCTCCTACTGATACAAAGTTAAGGAAAGTGTAGCCATATAATCTGACCTTTGACAAATTTGTTGATCACGGAATTTCTTTGGAGAAAAATGTACAGATAAGAATAGATCGAAACCTTTTTATAATAAATATTCATTGGTCGATGGTTTACAAACAGAAACGTGCTGCGATGAGACTTAACTAGACGTCTATAGCAAACAAACAGCCGACCTCATCTTCTACGCTAAATTAATGAATCACGATCGCGACTAGGACTGTCTCTGAAAGATCAGACGTAGATTGAACACGAGGCGGGACGAGGTGGAGATGATCTTTAAAGCTTAAAATATTTTTTTATTGTCAGTTATGGTGCTATGCTATAAAACAATCGGTGTATTGGTTTCACTACTATAATATTGGACCTAATTGACATTTTTTATACTAACAATATTTACACAGTATAATATATATTCTCATCCATTATATTGATGAAAAGTATTTAAGACGTAAATCATTTTTCGATATTCAGTCATGCGTTTCTTTTAGATTATTTACCTGATACGTACAACATTTCGAAAATATGTAGACGAAGGCTACAATAACAGTAAAATAATCCATAACTCGTCTCAGAAAATCATTTACAGCAATTTATTTATAATACAGGAAAATCATTATTGTCTTTAAGTACTATATTTTATGTTACCTTAATTGAGTTGTTTGTTAGGTAGCACAGTAGGTACACTTAATGGATGATACTTATATTTAAGTGCATTGCAGTAAATGTTTTATTATTATTAAGGACTATAATAATAGGTAATATGTATGGTCATGAACACGATGATATAACATTAGTATAAATAACAGTTCGGTCATCGTAAGTCTAATACAAACCGTTGCGGCCGATAGTGATGTAGTGTGTTAAAATAAGAGGTTTGACAAGCGCCCTCTTTTAGATCTAATGACTTTATTACAGGCCACATACCTGTGTTTTACGGCTGGCGTTACTCAGAGCGTCATTAACGTGATCATAATTGAGAATTATTATGTTTACCCTCACTGTGTACGTGTAACACGACACTCGGTTGAATACTGTCCAAATTTTCATGACTGATTAGTCGTGTGCAAAAATAAATAAAGTTATCACATTCAGTTATCATTATTTCACCTGTTTTCCTTGTTTAGCGTAAAAGAACGGCAAACTATAAAGTCACCTTAAGAATAAAGTAAACATGAAATGTGTGATAGCTATCGTTCGCATTAAATAATTCTTGTATGCTTGTCCGTTGACTAACGGAAATGGGACCTATCAGTTGTAATTTACGACGGTACGACTGCTGATATTAGTCTCGTAGATATTTTAAGAATATAATTATTATGTGTGCAAATAATTTAATTGCAAGTTGCAAAATTCAAATTTTAAAATTACCAATATATTGAACATACTCAAATATGCAGTTTTCACGAATTTATAGTAAAATAAAAGACTAAAACAGTAAGTGTCTAGTTATCATTCGTTAAAAATTCTAAAGTAAATTCAAAGGTAGTGTAAGTATTTAGAAATTTAAAAAATATTGTTAATGAGTTATAATTTAATATTCTGGTTATTCGCTTTATCAAAAAAATTCTTAAGAAAGTAATATGATTGATTACTGCACCGAGCTCTCACTTTTCTCAGAAATATGAACCTTTTTAATTTTTGGCTTATCATAATTCATCAACGTTCATTAGTCTTGAAACTTGGCTGCTAATATGAAATATGGGTTTTTGTTCTCTTTTTGCGGTACGGAAGTTGCGTTCGCTTGAAAAATATGCATAAAACATTTCGGGGTTCGACGTGTAAGTATGCGGCACGAACCACATTGCGGGCATGCTAATTAACAAACGAGAATAAGTACAATATTTGCACGGTGAAGATTGCGCGCGCAATCAAAACATGCAACACAGTGATAAGGAGATAAGTTATAGCGGCTACCGACCTAGGGTGGATCCCGAGTTGCGCAGAGGCTGGCTCCTGTGGGACGCTATTCGATCACTGCCACTGAACACTCACTCCTGTCACAGTTAAATACTCATAGTATAATACGACATAGACGTGCACGAGGAGCGTGCGATTCAAATCGCGAGCGTCGTGGCGGCAGGTGCGTCCTCCGCAGCATCCACCGCGGTTCTGCCGGCGCCGGCGGCCACGCCCCGTGCGTACGCGCAGCGCCTCCCCGCCTGCCTCGCCACTGAAGCCTTCGATCGCCTTTTCAGCGGTTTTCCTCGCTTGAACTGTAAGCACTAACTGACTTTAAGCATTCTGCTTACACTCGTGTGGTCATTGTATATTGATCAAGTTTTCTATTTGATAACAACGAAATAACTTAAGTTTAAGACTGATTCAAAAAGATATTTATTATATATGTACGTAAAGCTTTATTTTTCATAACGTCAATATTCGTCGCAATATACAATCATAACATTGGTATAATTTATCACCGGCTATAGACAATCAGCTGTGTTTGGTCAAATAAATATTAAATAGTAGGCCATAAAGCACGACTGTCACGCTGAATCTGATATGAAGCGCGTGAGAAAGTTCACCATAAGCAGCCCACAAATCGTATATCGGACTCTACTAAATGAATGCTTTGATGAGATGCTAATTAAGAAAAGAAGAAACCTTTGAGACCGAACTCCTTTTACATCGAAACGGTGTCGTGTCCGGACCGTCGGACAGTAACATTCTGACTTTTGACACTCGCCTCGCTTGCATCACGTCGTCAATAAGTATTCAAATTACCATCGATCATCTCTATCAATATTGTTACTGTTACTACTTTCAGTTACATAAATTGACTTTCTCTTATCGATCGTATGCTGCGAGCGATGATTCTTAAACGTTTGCGACCGATCGAGAAGACTCTTATCTCGCCTCTTAAGCACACATGCGGTGTACCCGACAATATCCATAAATATTTGCTTTGAAATTTGCAACAACATAGTATCACTATAATGTTGCTATTTTCTATAATAAATCAAAACAGCATTTCACCTATAAATAAATTGTTTGTCGTATAGGGAAAGTCAGTTATCTGAGGTACTCTTGTATATATCTAGATATTTTGTTCAGAATGTTTGCTCACACTTAACAATAGATAATGTAAGAAGAGATAATTGCTTTAAGTTAGATGTTCATTTGCGGCTCAATTGCATATAATTGGAAGCAAAGGTGAAGTTGAATGTTTATCGCTGTATAGATTGGTGTTAATTTTTTACAACCGTACTTGAATTGAACCGTACTTGAGTTGGTAATTGTTGTGCTAAAAGCACTATTATAAGTAAGCCGCCAAACAACTTGATCTGTTAAAGCTAAGGGTTTCAAGGGGTTGATAGCAAGTAGGTACTATTTTTCTTTTTGTTTTCTTTACTGGCAACACATCGTACACCAGTGTCAATTATTTTGTCTCGACTGCCTTTTTTTCGGGGCTATTGACATAAAATAAGTCTTCGGTTTATATTCTAATATTCCTTATTTTCATTTTATTACTGATTTAGCGCACAAGGTTTGCTGTTCTTGTGAGATGGTGTGTGCGTCGTAAATTTTATGACGACAAACTCAACGTATTGATTCTTTTGTTTGGACTTATATGTCGCTTTTACGTGTCGCGTGTATGATCCTCACATTTTGTTGGCATATTATTCAGGCTGGTGTCAGAGATAATAATTATTGAAATTATATTGTGTTGTACTAATTAGTAATTAAATTGCAACGTCTTTATAATCATAACTACTAATGATAGGGTGACGACGGATGTCCCTACATCTAGTCCAGTGAGCATAGCATATTACTGCCTGTGGGCATTACTTTACCTTAGTCATATAAGGATTATTGGTGTTTCTGTTCGTATACAGATATCTCTGCCCGCGCTACGAGCAACGGTTGGTTCCTGTTAATGCATTTTTGGGTTTTAATAAGTAAAATTTATCTTATTTACCAATGATATTTATTGCATATTGATTGCATCTATCGCTGCAATGGTATTGCACACATACTTTAATTATTTAGGTAGTATATATTTTTTTGTTTCGTTTTATTGAAATTACATTATTACATTAGTTCTGTTTTGACTACAAAAATCATCTCGAGTAAAGATTCCAGTACAGTTATTCCTTTTTTAAAGCTTGCGATAAAATGATGATGACAAGAGTCCCGTTCTGATAAGTGCTCAATCATTTCAATGTAATTATGGTGGCATCGTGACTGCATTACTCATGAATGCGGTAGAGTTGGGCCCAACTTAATCAAATAACAGACAGTCAGCGCCGTCGTCCGGCAGTTGTGGCGCGATTCTGGTCTTATCGCAATTAGCCAATTACAATTTTCGATTACCACGAAGCGTATCTGCTGCCGGCGAGCTGTACGGATACAGGTTTTGTGGGTTTTGTCTCACGTCGCACCCGTAGGGAGTGCACGGGTGGCCAACTGCTTTTTACGTCTAACCTCCCAGCTGCATCTGTACACATTGTTTACGATGCCCTTAAGCGTGCCGTGGATCAGTTCGATATTTTAAATTTGTATCTTATTTAGATTTTAAAATTACTGCATTTTTGGGAAGAAACTCCAGTCAATGTAAAGTTTTGTAGCAAGTCCAGATTCTCTCATATTTATTATCATTTCTATATATTTAAAAAAAAAATCGCATCTTTATATGGCGATACTTCGTATATATAATGTTTCAGACTTATTTAGGCAATAATAATGTCATGCAATGAAAGCATGTGCGTGTGGTAACAGTAATGTAGACAATAAATAAATCTCGCTACAAACTCATAGGTCCCACACTGGGTATCTCTGTGTTGAGGGTGCTATGGACAAGCACATAAAAACAAGAATACAAACATCTCGACTGAGAACAGAAATATTAACTCATTATTAATATTTCTGCTTCGCTAGGATTTCAACCCAAGACCGTTTTAATAGCGGTCCGGTATGGTAACCATTGCGCCACATGGGTCGTTGAATTATGGTAAAGAGCACCAAATAAGATTCTCTTTCATTTCCTTGTGCGGTCAGGATGGCGAATGTTGCATAGACCTGTGTGCAACAACGCACAATTTTATTACGGAACCAAGTTGTTGACGTGAAAATAATGTAACATTAATCCCACGATATATTGACCTGTCATTGTTTAGCTTGATGAAGTCCGTCTCGTGTTCGCCGCTGACCGATAAACAATAAATCAATTTATGCTAAACACTCCTAGTTGGCTGCCGGTCACCGACTCGCCTCCAGCCTATTAGTGAACTGTATCGCGCTTACCCACGACCGCATGAGCATTCTCCAACATTTATAAGTCACGTTCTAGAAAGCCCGTGCTAAGACTAAGCTCTGTTATCTGTAAGATTGATGTTGTGAACTTACAGTACCTTGATCTCAATCTCCAATAGATACTATGTTTACACTTTTGAAATGTAATCCCGGAGTAAGATAGCAAAAAAAATAAAAAAAATGTCATTTCTCAGAATCACCGTCAAATTTACTTAATTAATATGTATGCGTTCTATATTCAGATTAGACCGCTAAGAGACTGCCGAAACAATTTTACACGAATGTGGCATGCCACATGCGGTATTTAGGTATATGAAACGGTAGTTTAGTGATTTAATAATAAAAATCGAATTTTTATTTGTCGTAAATGTGTGTTAATAGGTAGGTTTTGACAAATTTAAAGACCTTATAAACTTTCACCTATACACTAATACAAAATAACACCGTATTGGGGCGGCCTAGAATACTGACCTCAAACCTATACCGGTATACTAGGGGGTCGTATGAGGTTGGTCTTGTTTGGGATTCTTGTAGAGATGATATTACCAATATTATAACCTGATACCAATTATCAGTGGCAATATTATCTTTCCGTTTAGCCTACCTGGCTAAATACCATCTTCTTGCTTGAGTCATCCGCCAAACGACTTATTGTGTTCGGGGTGGGGGGGCTTATAAGCCAGTTCGTTCTTTTTTGCCTTCGTTTCTTGTTCGGCGACTCGTTGGTGGTGCCCGTGGTATCATGGGTGACGTTGATGGTTTACTATCAAGAGCTTCGTCTGTTTGGATGTTAGTTATTCATATAAAAACAAAGTACGTCTTCGTTTCTTTTTAAAGAGTAGGTACTAGGAATTATCACAATTTTACGATATACTACAGTTATAAACAACAGTCATTGTCATTAATAACACAATTTCGATTAATATGTATGAATATTCTTTTACTTTACCAACTGTTTATAATTAGAAGTCGATTCACATTATTAATTACTCTTTTATTCGTATACTTCTTGGCCTTAAACAGTTATCTACAAATTGAAAGTGCGTCTCGTTAGCGAGCCATTTATATCAATAGCCATAGCAATTGAGTTATTGATAGTATCTCTGTGGCATTACCGAGATTTTGCGGAATTGCGTTCACGTTCAACGATTTAACTAGCTTAGTTATTCTAATGGGCACCAGCTTGCGTCATCAGCTAGAATAAACCGCACGATTGTTTATGTCGGGTGTACGAGTCTCCACTATTATGGCTTTTATTGCTCATTATTCATAATTTAAATAGTCGTTTTTTTTTCTGCATCAACTACAAAAAATCGTGGTGTGTAAAAACTAACGCAGGCATTTACTTACATCATAGTACTTGGGTACTTTAATCATCACTTGCGAGATAAACGGAGCTTCACTCGGAGACAATTCGTCGTAAACATTTAACATAGTTTATAGATGACGCTTATTCTAATATGAACTTGGTTCATTTATTTTCATAAGGCGCATGAAATGGGTAACAAACACTATCTGACGTTGAGTTAAATAAACTTGTTTGTGTTATGCACTAATGACAGATGTCACCCTCTATATATCTAAAACATTATGAAAACGAATATTTCTGAAAATTAAACCTTAATTACTGGATTCTTTGTGGTCCAGACACGAAAAACCCTAACTCGCAATTTTAGAAAAAAATAACATTTATTTTTGTACACATGAGAAAATGAACGGAATAGTAGTAAATTCACGTTTTGAGAATAAGTTCTTTCTGGGTATTGACTTGTATTAGGTATGTTTCTCAAAACACAACATAATTACGAATACTAATGGAGCATTGCGAAATGTATTTTCACTTTACGACTTACTGTAACTCGACGCAGAGAAATTTTTAATTTACTTAACCCATATATTTCATTATGCCCTGCTCCTGTCGATGCCGTTGAGATTTTATAGTGCTCATAAAATTGGATGTTTCCTGATTTATATTGCACTTCGGAATATTGCAAGATATAAATGTTTGTTATATCTTTTACGTATATTCATCTTAATATTACATTCATAGTGATATTACTTATACTACGTATCATTAATAATATTTTAAATATAGTAATATATTGCCCTTTACGAGGCAACATACCTTTGTGAGACCTTGAGTAGCAGGTCTTTGCCCGTGAGGTCTAAGTGTAAATATACTTACACACTATACTATGCAATATTTTCCCACTATCAGCCACTGTTTTATCCAACGGTGATAAAGTTAAAGCAATTAATAGCTAAAACAGGCTAAATAGGCCCTAGGCGGTTGTTTCGTCGTTAAGCTCTTTGTATGCGGCAACGTGTTTGTATTAAAATAGTAAAAAAACAAATTGAAAATACCATCGTATCTACTTATACTTGTCTAAAAACAACCATCACTCATTTCGCTTTGAGAAAACCATATTATTGTGGTTTTAGGATTGGGTATAAGAAAGAAAGAAAAAAATACATATTATTTTTTTACCGGGCGGTATATAGGTATAAATAACAATGAAACAAAGTTGAAAAATAGGGGTCTGTTAATGGTGAGTGATTTTACTAATTTCTCAAAGGTCGTATTTCCTAAAATCGTTTTACTAAATACAGTCTTACTGCAACTCTTCGGTTTTCAGTATAAAAATTGTATTCAAACTTTAGATTTCTATACCTACAGATAGTGATATTTCGGAAATACCTGAAGTACTCGTTTATTTATTTTTATCAAAATGTAAAATATTAATATTCGTTTGATAAATTATATACATAGTAGTTTTTTACATAAAATTACATCGCTTATGTGTTATTTGTTCAATAGGCGGTCGGGCCAATATACCCCTTTCGCGGTTAGTTCAATTTGTGTTTTTCCCACTTCGACGGTGGTCCAATTTGCTGTTAGTCCAATTCGCTATAGGTCCAAACGGCGATTGTTTTGAACCAACCAAGATCAAAATGTGTGCGTCACAAACGAACTCAAAGTTGGTATTTTATAGATACGTGAAATATAACTATTAGGTAAAATAATCACCTAATTTCTGAATACTTATTAGAATACTGAATATGTGTTATAAAAGTTTAACAAATTCACCAGATGTGTAATTTACAATCTTCCATCCTGTTTTCGAATAATATTTATTTTCTCAGGGAAAAAGTATGCTATTTTGTAATCCGAAGATACGTAAAAAATCTTTTATAGTTGATCCTAATTATGAAGCCTGGATAGATACGGAGACAGACTATTATAGTATAGTTTAAAGTATTCTTTTGTTTACAATATAGTAAGACTGCCGTACACCCGCATAAGTTAACTATTGCATTTGTTGTCCGTACGATTATTGTTGTTAAATTACTTAGCGTAATATAAAGTCAAGGATCTGCTGCGTTTTTGAGTATACAAATGACGTAAACATCGTTATCGTTCACACAAAGCAGACCAGTGACCTTATACAGTCATTCACAGATAAATTCCTATAGCGTCGTCCTCATCATATTGAACGATACCATATGATTATTGCGTAGGGTTCACTCTTTGACTCTCGTGGGAATCGCTCTCGATGCAACCACACTACGACGACTTGATCGAAGCGATTCAAAACATTAGGCACATAAGACTCTGGTTTTATATGTGAATATTTCTTAACATAGAAATGTTCTATGTTCTCAATCGGTTTTTATCACGAATATTATGTTATTTAGACATTTGAGAATTGCGGATAACGTTTATAAATCTTCGGAATTATACTTAAAATAAAGAAGGTTTGCATCAAATAAGTCATAAACTATAATAAAGTCTCATATCTCGTTCATCGCCTACACCTTCCGAAATTATTCACAAACATTTATGAGGGATACGATTACTTGTGTGGTTTCGATTACGTTAATTCGGTTACGGTTGTTGAGTTTCGTAAGATTCCTATTCGTCACTATCGAACATCACAGCGTTGCATTACTTTCAGCTGGCAGCTTTGATCACAATTTCGCTTCCATTTTAGTACTGACGCATTGCATCGACGAAAGCATAATCACGCCCTAAAATAGAAACTACAAAACTGCTTCGCTGACCCTTTGAAAAGCTCGGACTTGTAACTCAATATCGAACTCGTAATCTCTTAAAACGTGCAGTTGGAAAGTTTATAGTGCTGGTGTAAGCTTTCCTTGATGTTTTCGATAGACAAGCTTTTGCAACATCATCGTAAATATCGGCATTAAACTAATGAATAATCTTTATATGTCTGTCCGAATAATCTATAATCGAATAAAATATGATATGCCAGATAATGCTTAACTGGTCTTTAAACTTAAACGAAAGCAAGCTTTCTCTGACTCTATCTTATTACAAAGGAAAAGTTTATTTTGATGATTTATTATGAAGTTTTTTACGTAATATCAACAAAAACATGCTCGAACTTTTGTGTAAAATTCAACGTCTATAATAGACTATTCACACTTATAATGGCCGGTTCGTATCCTATATAAGGGCATTTTTACTATTAATAGTCTTTTATCATTTTCAATCACCATTTTCCAGTTGAACGACGAGTTGGTATGTAGGTGCGTGTTATTTTGTACTGGTCTCATTTTGTCTGTCGGACAATGATCAGACAATAAGAAAAACCTGCAGTTTCCTTTGTCAGAGCAGCCGTACGCGTGCGCATCCGCGCCACTCTCGTTCGATTGACGTGTTTGTTCTGCTTAATTGCTTCTGTAACGAGTTCCAATTTTTATTCAGCAATTACGACTCAATCTATTTTTACGGAGTCATAATATTTAGGCGTGGTTCGTTCTAACTTTATGTACGTGTACTTAAAACTTTAAACAGGCCTGCGTTAGTATTCCGTAGGGCCGGTATAATTTAACATGAGGTTTTATAGCGACCAATTATATACGCATAACGTAACGTAGTGACAATTTGCATTGAAATTTGTGGGTTACGTGATCGCGTCAGTTCTTCGGCATATTGATTTATGGATCGTCTGGTCATCAGCATTTTATACCTTACCGGAAATCACAATTCACAACCATAGGTAATTGCTTATTTTGATGATGCAAGTTTTTACTTAGTTATGAAAGGTTAAGGTTTGTTTTGAAACTTATAATATCATCATAGATGTTATACATTTGAAGTATAAAAGAGACTCATATTGTTATATTTTGACTCATTTAACAGTCGACATAGATTTAACAATGATTATAGTATACCATCTATGCAACTTTGGTCATACAGTTACATTTAAAAAGCTTGGCTATGTAATGAGTAACTTAGGCTACTATTTGTATTATATCCATCAAACGCCATCTCGAAAAGATTTAATAGTTTCCCTCGTTCCTTTATAATACTTGGCACTAAATCATTCATGATGCTCTGTAATTTTGCCCCAGCTGCCTTGAAGAGAAATGCTAATTAATGGTCAATAAAGGCGAGTCGCTTCTGAGTAATCACATCAACTCAACGCAATTATGAGTGATCTTTAACAGCTTTGTGCAATAGACTCTACGGTGCTATTAGATGCAGAGACATAAAACTAAAATGCTTTAAATTGCTGCACGTTGCGTTGTGTGCTCTTTCCATTGCATTCTTGTTATTATCCTTTACTGACCCTTAGTATATTGGGTGGCGATTCACACAACGACTGCATATATTCAATATCGGAAAGTGTGAATTCTTGTTACATTTTTCACAATTCCGTAAATTACGCAGCTTTAAGTTACAATAGCTATAAATAATACACCATTGTAAAAAAAAAAACTTACGAAAACCATATGTTCCGTATTTCAACGATCGAGACGATTTATGCAGTACATACTAAAATAGCTTATTCATATTTAAATGGATGTCGTGTTATGAATGCAATAATTTAGTGGCGAAGTACAAGGGGCGTAGCTCTGCGTATTAAAACGCATAAGATTTGCATTTTTGTCTCCGAGAAAGACATTTATCCACCTGCTTTATAAGCCGACCTCGTCAGTGTAAAGTGAATATCAATTATACGCCTGCCGACCATTGAACGGATAAGCGTGGATAACCATGCGTTAGGGTCATTTAAGAACCCACCACGCAATACTATTCGCAAATTGTTCTGTCTATTACGATTTACTGCAACGTACGTGACCGATGAATAGGAATCATCGCAAGCTCTGAGCGGTAACACTTAGCAACATTATCCCTGCTATTTCGAAATCGACGCGTCATCCGCTATTGTGTTACCCCTATTTGTGTCGTTATTCTATACGGGATGTCTGCATTTAAGTTAACGTATTCAAGATTCATTGCGTTCGCCCTGGATGGCGGCAAGCGGCAACGATGGAAGATGCGCGGTCCACTTTGTGGTCCGACTGAATGTGGGCATCCTTGATATCGCGACCGCAAACATCGATCCAGACATGCAAACCTGTTTTTGAATCATCAGCCCCGCCGGCAGGGCGCTCATTCAACATTGCTCTCACGGCGTGATGTGTGCGACGCGGAATTCGTAATGAGACGTGCACGTATTTGAAGGAACGTTGACTAATTCATTACTTACCTAATTTTTTTATTTATTACTCGTCAGTTGCTAACTGCTCGTGGTTCCGTTTGTATAAAAATTTCATCCTTCGTTTTCGAATACGCGTGGTCACAGTTGTTTGTTCAATCATTGTTTCACATACGCAGTCGGAGAAGTTCTCGAAGGTTGACTGGTTGGCAAATTCCATACGAATAAAAAGTGACAGTTGTCATTGTCGCTTACTCGTAGAAAACTTGCCAATTACGACATGTTTGTCGAATGTCGCTCACACTGAATGATAAAGAAACGTGGGGTATTGCATTGTATATAATTAAATTAGACCATACGAGTTGGTTTTACAAAAGGTCGACGAGCCTAATGGCTCGTCCGAATTAATATTCGGGTGCAGATCGATCCCTCCACCATGCCAATTCATTTTACTGATCCGCATAACGCCCACAAACCACTCGCGGCGTGTTTATTTCTGTGAATTAGTTCAGTGGTTATTACTATGCGACGGATGCCTTCAGAAAATTTTGGTAAACACCGTTTATACATCGAAATCGAACAGACAGTTTTTGATAGGTGTATTCCTGCAGCATACTGAGTATACTTCCTTGTAAGTGAAATGAATAATGTGTGCGCTAATATAAAAATGTAAACTGTACAAAAGTTATTATTTTATTGTCCGATAGGTAACTTACAATAGACATTGTTTATGTAGAATTATAAATATTTTTTTCTTTGAATTCAAGAAATAATTTACTTTGTAATGCTTAAAAGTTTTAATGCATTACTTAATACTATTTTATATTAATTCATTTTGTGTCTTTCGAATCTAACTCGTAAAACCACTACCTACTTATCGTTTCGTGTATGTTAAAGTGCAATACAATGAATGTATCATTATTATAAATGACGTAGGAAGGACATGCAATATATGGACCTACCCATTGATATCACGTGGTAGAAAAATAATGAATTTAGTTTATGTTCAGTTTCCGAAAGCAGTTGTAAGCATCAGTCTTTGGAGTATCATGCTTTGTCTCTTTTTTCTTGACCTGCATTGCATCGATGATGACTTTGATTTTTCTGATGTCCTTGGGCGACGGTTGCTAATAACCATCAGCTAACCTTTCAGCTTCATAAAAAAAACATATTTTCAAGTTTATTACTCTTAAAGTTTGTCGTACTTTCATTACCAAGAACTTAGATCATGTAATTCGACTCTTATCGTTTATTGGAATGCATTGTATTCACAGGGCGTTATTGAAGGTGCAGTGCATGCATTAGACGGACACGATTCTTAGAAACGTATGTATGTGTGTGTGTGTGTGTTGCAGACGACATGACGTTTCACGTCCCGCGTCCGTCTCCGAGCCGCCAGGTGCGATCACGAGCGCAATGTCACTCGCATGCGCAACGACATTTCGCCAACGAATAGTTCACACCCCTCAAACGTATAAATAAACAGCTCGGTGTAAATGAAGCTAGACTAAACTATACTTTACAATATAACAGTACACGTAGTCTAAATATAGGTGCATCTCTCTTTAAGTGCGGCGATATTCGAAGGGAATATTTTTATTAAAATTACGTTGGTAAATAATTCATCGGTTACATTATAGCGTTTATAGCGATACTAGAGGCTGTGAAGATCGGCATTTCCGTTATAGACCGCCGTAAATTTCTGTATTTATTACTAGGAAATGGTTGCATCTTTGCCTATAAACATACCATCAATGCAAAATGAATGATTAGGTACAGATTATTTTAACAAAAAGATATCTAAGTTTCGATTGGAGCATAAAGTTTTTATAAATTGTCTAGGCATACACACACGCAGCTCTTCTTGAAGTTCTTTGTAAAGCTACTTTAGTTGTAATTGGCTTAATAAATAATTTGGATACTGTACAAATATTTATAATTTACTTAATTTTTAATGTCTCTAATGAAGTTTAATATATCTTTTTCCTTTATTAATTTTAAAACCTATTTCTAACCAAAAAAGTGCTTATTGCGTCTATTGCGATTATTTGATTTACATTAGCAATTATTTTACTTTATGATTTTATAAATATTAGATGACTGTCTTTGAAACTAAAACATTTTAAAACAAACCTAGAATCATTAAAAAAGTTACATAAACATTCTGTTTCATATCAACTTCTTCAAAATTATTAAAGGAAATAAAATAAACATAAAAGAACCCACAGTTATAATTTACTTGAATCCCGAGCGCACTTCACCAGCCTTTCGATTCATTCTTAAATTTCAAAGGATCCATTAAGAAGGCGATGAAAAAATGGTATTTATATCGTATCGATCGTAGGACATGAGAACGGGATGTAGCATAATTAATATTTCATCCATGATATCGAATGGATTCAGACAAAGACCTACCGGGGAGCAGGCGCGGCGGTCCGCGAACACATTTGTCTTGATAAATGTTTAATGTCTCATGCGTGTCAGTATCTGAGAACAAGAGTAAGAATTTATATATATAAATGAAACAATAAAAATGCCGATAATAACCATTACCTATGAATTTCAATAGAATTCGAATGACCACGTCGTCCACGACTTCCCCTCGGGATACGGACGTAATCTAACAACACCATACTTGCCTATGCGCAGCCCGTAATCATGGAGGATAAGATTAGGTACTTACTGTTTACTTGTTGCATTGCACGTGCAGTTAGATTATATCTGGTAATCGCTGTAATTCAGATCAGTTTCAGTTCCACGCTAAATTCCTTAGATACTTAGCAACAAACTAGTTGTACAGATAAAAAATGAAACATGTTACAGTAAATATTTGAGTGAGAATGTAAAATTGTGTTTTATGGTATTTGAATTACAGATAAAAAAGAAATTTTATCTTTATTGTGAAGACGGATTGTGTCATCACTAACATTTTCATATCTGTAATGTAAAGAAAATTTTTAACCACCCTGTAGGTATTTTAGGATGGAATTAATATTCC
>DWPA01000532.1:0-24109 GCA_018251375.1 Calpodes ethlius
ATACTAAGCAATTGGTAACGAATTTTATAGATAGTTGATTATTATTTGATATCCGGGCAAGGGACACGGATCCCAAGGGTCACTGCGACCATATTTGATGTTTTGTGGCCAAATTTGTAATTTTAATATACAGATACTTAGAAATTAATCAAATTGTCTCCAGGATGAGTAACAAGGAGTCAACATGTACTTTTAAAATGTATAGCAAAATATTTTTTATTGTATGTTGACGAGTAGAATTATCTATGCAATTATTATAGTTGAATTGAACCATATTTCTTGATACTTAAGAGTTATTGATTTGTCTTATAAATATCCAACGAGTACGGTAATCTACTCAACATTGAATGAAAATGACTTACCCAAAGGATTACTAGAAATAATAACACCATTGTCGCATTTACTGCACTTCAAAGTGCTTAGATGAGTTCCCAACTCCAAGGGGTCGGCGCAGCGAGGACATTCGCAGTTGAAAAACTTGGATTCCAGGAGATAATCGCGTCGCACCATTGTGGGGAAGAGCGCGTACGTGTAGCAGAGATACAGAGTTTCTCCTGACTTTATCGGCACTGCTGCTCGTACCTGCACCCTGAAAGTAATTTTGGTAAGACTACGTTATATAGGTAATCTTACATTAGGTAATTATTTGATGAAACTTCAACGTTGACTCTATTACCGTATTGAAGAGGCATAGGCCGACTTTTCTATCGCGTGGCTCTAGTTTTGTTGTAGATTTCGGAAAAAGTTACCACCGGAACGAAAGATTCGAACATAATTTATCAAATGTTGGCTAAAGATTATTATAAAAACAACGGCCCTCCGAAACATAGAATAGCTCCAGAAATCTTGCCAGTATAAGTCGCTCAGCCAATAGGTACATACGATTGACGTAAGCCGGTAATTAGCCACCTGTAGATATATGCTGTCTTCGAAACCAAGATTAGTAGCCGTTCATATTACAAATGAAATTCTACGTGTGTTCATTCCACGTTTTTGGAATTTCACTTGTAAAAATACATAATTAAAAAGCTATGGTCTTACTGGTAATCACTTTGTATGATAGTGTGCACAATATTGGGCACGCAGCTATGCGCGGCGATGGCGAGACACGGGTACACCGCGCGGATGCTGAACGCGCCCCGCGATGGTATTTCTACAGCGTTGACCTGTAGTTGATATCAAAAATATGAGTTCCTCATCCAACACCCTGAACTAACCTTTTGTAATCGATTTGCCTTAAATGACAAACCTATAAGCACGACTTTAGAGGTAAATATTAAGCTGATGACGGAGGGGTAAGAAGGAAGGCGTAGCAAATAAAAAGGTACTGGGGAAAAGAAAGGCGTGTCATCCAATACATATGTAAATAAAAAAAACCATAGAATATAAATGAAAAATAAATGTGGGAGTTTTTAAGAATGCAGTGAATGGACTTTTACCAAGTTCATTCACCACCTTAGAATGTATCTTTACCTATCATCAGGAGGGTTTGGAGTGGAGTGGGTGGAGTAAGTAGCCTTGATCAAGCAGAAAATGTACCTACCTCTAAAATTCCGCAGACTTTTTGCACTAGTTCCTTGGAGAATCTGCTGCCCAGTTTGCAGCGGTCGACAAGATAGTCAACAATGTTGATTTGATCCGCGCTCCAAGTTGGTCTTTTCATTCTTTCAGCTGTATGCGTTTCCATGGGCTCGACTTCCTTACTCCATCTTTCTGGATCCTTTTCTTTAGCCAAGAGCATCCTAGAAATAAAACAAAATTCTGAAGGTACTGACTTCACAGCCTTTAGATTACAATATGTGTTATAAAAATGGAGTCATTCAAAAACAACGTTCAGAGGAAGCCTTTAGTATTACTTATGTTCATGAGGGGCCATCAAGCGCCTCGTCTACTAACAGCATCAGCAGAGCTTATGTGTGGTTCAGTCGGGGAAGTTCTAGCGCTTCTCTTATTTCTACTGTGCAATACTTGCCTTGTACCAATTGTATTCATGACTGATAGGCGCTCGATAGGTTGGCGGTTATGATTATACAAAAGGCGACGATCTATCCTTGAGGCTGTCAACGTATCTGTGACCAACTACGAATGAAACGAGTGGAAGATTACAAATGCTTTTTATTAGGATTCTATTTATAATCTACTCAGGCATTTCTAATCTCTCTTACTAACGAATAAAAACATTGATATTAACAGAACTTTCCAACTGACTACAGCCCCTCTTAAAATTCTACTCAATCCCTAAGGGTGGTAGGGTACAGTGGCACTTCAAGCTCTGTTGTTACCCAAATCACATAAAAAAATAATTAAAAATGTATCTACAGATTATTCGTCAAGTACCTTAAAGGCGTGATACAGTCGAGTTGGGGCGCGGTAGCAGTCCAATCTTCAATCGCTTGGAAGCGTGCTTGTGCGGCCACGAAGACCTCGCATTCCGGCTTGTGTTGGGCCGACTGCTCGCACTCCTTACCGCACACGGGCCAACCGCACAGCGAGCACAGTGTGTTCTCAACCGGGCAGTAGCACCCGAGGCATAGCGGGGGAGTGTCTGTGGATGCCAATTAAATCATATACTTTGAGTATCTCAAAAAAGAAAAACCGACCTGTATAATATACGTCACTAACACGACCCGTCTTTTTAGAAGCGGCGGTAACGTAATAAGTTGTAGTTAATTAAACCTATAATTCGATTCGATTTTTAAATAAGTATGATACTTCTGTAACGTATCAGTCATCGCAATTGACAGATACTCCATAGGAATTGATTCATTTATCAAAATTAGTCACAAATGCATTGTTATTTTTGAAAACAGAAAAAGATTCTTACATATTTGTTAGTATTACCTGCTACTATAACATATAATGAAAGGAAGATTTGATATAACTATAGTTACCGATGTTTAATTAAGACTGATTTATCGTTAAGGATAATGATACCAGTATCACATACGTAATTAATTTACAATTAAATACTTATTTGTTATCCTCATAATGCAATTATGAAACCATATATCATCATATAGAATTCATATTTTTTTAAGATAATTATAATATTTATCGTATAAAATTATTTATTCGTATACAATTCATTTTAATAGTAATATACGTATTGGCCCCATAGCGGAATTAAGAGTAATTTTGACATTACTTATTCACTATTTTTGTTGGGTTTCGTTAGTCGCAAAAATTTGTACAACGTAATTAGCAGTCATAAATTTAGTGCGTAGCCGACAAACGAAAGTCGTTTGTTGCCAATCTAGTAAGAAAAGAGAAAAAAATATTTATTGACTCTCAGTCTACCAGTTGGAATATCAAGAAAGTTTGGGGGCTGATTCAAGAAAGACGGTGATATGCCAGGCAAGCTTCACTATAATACAATAACTTAATAAAAATATGAATATTATAATTTATACGCGAAGGTTTACCGCCAATAACAGGGAGGAGAACCGGCTTCTTTAACTTCTTGGACACACTTGTCTGCCGTTATGGGATGGGTTATTCTGATATTGCTAACACTGGTATCAAGTTTAAGTAGTTGCTTAACAAACTATTTTTGTTTAAAAACTAAAAATCTGAACGAAAAAGTAAGAACTGTAAAAATTTTGAAACTACGAATTGTTGCGTAAATAATTACTTACTCTCAAGTAATTACTTAAACTAACTCATAGATACAATCTATCTAAAAATTATATTCTATAATTCACTGCTACAACCTCTATTTTGGAAGATTATAATAAACCAAACCAAGATTTTTTTATAATGATATAGGTAATAGGACCAAAAAATCTAGGTAGCTCGCGCCCACTCCTAGTTTCAAAACCAATACTCTAAAATCAACACTAGATACTACATTGTAGGATTCATCACGACTACGGTGTTTTTATTATCCCAATAAAACCAAACCACTACCTAAACTTGCCTGGTTTGGGTCCAACAGCAAAAGGGGTATCTGTAAAAATCATTTCGCCGGCGTCCAAATCCTTGGTTGAGACCAAATATCTGCCATATTTATCGTTTGTAAGCACGTCGTAGATGCGAACGTCTCCCATACTGATGCAAACGTTTAGCTTAAATTTCAGTTCCTCTTAAAACTTAGGGAATACTATCCGATAAGGATTGCGAACGAAGATTGAATCATCGGAAAGACTTTACGTCCGACGCGGCTAAAATAAGACGCTGGTTATTCGAGAATTGGGCCGGTCGAACTCTCGAGTATGTTCATGACTACAGTTGTTTATTTTCAATTGAGTCATTCGTCTTAAGTATTTAATGCATGTAAGGCGTAAAGATACATACAACTTATTATATATAATGGGAATTCAATTTATTTAATGCACATACCTACACACAATATTTTGATATCTATATTCTATATGTTGAAGCGTAACGATATTACATTCATTAGATTTTTTTTAAAGATAAATTAATAATATTATAAAATATTTATAACAGTTTGTTTATGGAATAAACAGCACGGCTTATTTAATCTTGTTTAAACAGCCGCATAGATTTTATTTTGTTTAAATATTAGTGTGATCTAGACGCTTTTTTGCGTTGTCAAGAATCCTTATTTTGGTGATTTTGTAATTATCAATGTATATTCTTAATTATGACAATTATTAATTATTTATTTGGGTTACTTGAAGGTAGTGATTTAACTAATTTACTGATAAATTTTAAAGTTCCTTCTGTTAGTGCAGCAGTGATCAAAGAAACTGTGCCATGCCTTCGATCCGTAAGATTTTCTGATTATTTTTTTGTTTAGTAGGTATTTGTACTGAAATCAAGCTCTAACCCCAGGATTAACGCAGTTTAGTTTTAGATATCAGCTCTGGTTTAGGAATCTAAAGACCAAAATAAGTTGAAGCTTTAGGTAGGTTGAGTTCAGAGAGTAGGTAAATAATTTCCCTATCTAACTGAATACATAGGTTCTGCATTTTTTAATAATATGCAGTAATTATAATGTCAGAACTAATATTTTTACCAAAAAATATATATGGCGAACCCGATCCAGGTTTGGAAAGTTGCTAGCAAGGACATTAGAAGACTTAAAAAAAATTGGTAATAAGTAGGAAATAATGGACATTTTCTTACAAAATATATCATTAATACTCAGGATGGTACAACGGGTGAGATGGTAATATGCAAAAACGAGTACGGACAAAGAGTCGAATGTCCCGTGGGCTTTGATGATGGCGAAGATGATGATGATGATGGTAGTCAAACCCGGAAAAGATGCTGTTTGGTATGTATAAATATAAACTAAATTAAGTTTTATAGAAGATATCAAACCGTCTTCGTCAGTCACATTCGTATAATTATCAAAAAAATATTGCTTGAATAAAGTATTCCATGCTGATATTTCACATGACATTTGCCTACACTTATTTTATTTACCTGGTAATTATTATCTTGCTAATAAAATGTGATCAAGAGACAGAAGTTTAGGGATCATTTCACGACTTGAAAATCAAAATTAATTTATGCTACAGACACGTATTTATTCCAAGCTCTTGGTTGATTCTGATACAAAAAATAATAATTTTCCGTGCACCACACCGTTACGATTAATCTGACTGTATATAGTGTGATAATTAGTTTCAACAAAAGCGAAGCATATAAGAAATCTTTTGTCGGGTAACATTATTTACTAAATTTTAAGATAATTGTTCTAAGCATCCCGCATTTAAATTTCGCGGTATATGACTGTAACACGTAATTGCTAATAATATAATTTAGCATTAGGTAACAAAAATTATAAATATATTTCTAATTGTCTAGAATTATATATTTTTATACGTAAATATTAGTTATTAGATAATTTGTAGCTCATTTGTCTTCCACAGCCGGAATGCGAAATTGTGTTATCAATGTCATGTAGTCAAAAACATACTTCTTATATTATTTCTGCATTTATAATAATAATATTTGTGAATAAATATCATAAATTCGTTAAAAGATTTAAAACGTAATATAATGTTAAAAGAAATGAATATCAAAATATATATTTGATGCTCAAAGACAATATCAATAACCTTATTTCCGCTGCGTGAACTCCCTCTATGCGCTACTTTCGCGAATTAGAATTGTCTTGTGGTGTGGTGCAGGAAGGTGGAATTATTGCCAAGAATTCTCTGAATTCTACATATCTAGTTTCGTTTAGTGAATAAATTTAATCAATAGTAAGTATATATTGCTATATTTTTATTGGCGAATGAAATTATTCAAGGCTAATTTCTTCTTCATGTTAGGTTACAATAAGATTGATTTAGCCGGGGAACTATTGACGTCACACACGTGATTTTCTAGTAATTTAACTTATTTCATGTGATCTGTCTTTTAATTTCATCGCTAATCAAATCTTTCATCCTTTTAGTATTCATTACATTGGTTGTTAATTTGATATTTCATTCATTTTGTCATTATCGAATTGGATCGCCAGCGCGTCTGATTTCGATATTTGGCAACTATTTCGATGACTTTTGATAAAAGGTCAAGTTTACGGTCGCTCACATACGAGTATTTTCAATATAAGTTCATGGGGTTTAAAGGCCATCATAATTTTACATTTGCAACATGTACCATAGAATGATTCGCATGTTATGTAATACCGCTGCTGAAAGTGGCTTGTAAATAGTATCGGTAAATGCGAAGTCCCACCTGACCCTGACACAGCTGGCACACATTGTTAATTATGACTCTTGTTCCCTTGTATTAAATGTCATATCAACAGCCTCTGATGATTTTGTATTAAGTATTTACCAATTTTTTATACTATTATTAGATGATGGCTTCACGGTCACTGACCTCCCATAGCTGTAAAATTTGTAATAATAGATTTATGTGAAGTTCATTGTCTGTGGTGATGTGTCATAGTGTAATTTGTACCCAAGAGTTTATTAAAGGGATACTTTTCAGGGAAAAATGGCCCCTCCTTACTATGCCGACCTTGGAAAGAAAGCCAATGATGTCTTTGGCAAAGGGTACCACTTTGGTGTGTTCAAATTAGACCTGAAGACTAAGAGCGAGTCGGGTGTTGAATTCAGCAGTGGCATTACCTCTAACCAGGAGAGTGGAAAGGTAAAATAAGTCATAAATTGTTACAGCTAAATATATTGCAAGTTTCACATCACATTGTGTAATCCCTCTCATTTTACAGGTTTTCGGCAGCCTTTCCTCTAAATATGTAGTGAAAGATTATGGCCTAACATTCACAGAGAAGTGGAACACTGACAACACATTGGCAGCAGACATCACTATTCAAGATAAAATTGCCGAGGGCCTAAAGGTCACACTCGAAGGCACCTTTGCACCACAGACAGGGTAATTATCCTGAAATTACATTTCTGTGTAAATTATTCATATTAGATGTTATAAATTTAAAGTATATATTTAAATTTCATATCATAAACATTAATAATGCTTAATTAAGTTTTTTATTACTCTGTCTAAAATTAAAATTATCTTTGAAATTGTAGAAGCAAGACCGGCAAGCTAAAGACCTCATTTGCCAATGAAACTGTGGCTGTGAATACTAACTTTGACTTGGATTTGGCGGGCCCTATTGTGGATGTAGCTGCAGTTCTGAAGTATCAGGGTTGGCTTGCTGGTGCCAACACACAGTTTGACACGCAGAAGGCTAAATTCGCCAAGAACAACTTTGCTTTTGGCTACCAGACGAACGAGTTTGCCGTTCACACCAATGTGTAAGCATTAATTTCTTTTTCTTAATTTTTTCACATGTATTAAGTGAATGCTGGTCTACAAGAACTAAGCAACCTAAATATCATTCTATGTCTTACCATTACTATTATATTGTACCTTTTGTCTTTATTAAAATTGCCTTGACACAGATTATACATGGACATCAATAAAAGTGTGTGTCTTACATTTGAACATTTTACAAAAACATTTGTGGTCTATATAAATTGTTAACTAGGTCACAAGTAATAAGTAGCAGAATAAATTATGTAGTGTGCATCACTACTATGTGTATTGATTTTGTGATGTTACATAACTTTCATGGCTAAGTCTGACTAAGCTTAGCAAGGATGTCATCTTCCTTTTGATGTAATACAATCTAGTATCAACTGGTACAGCAGTATACTTCATTTGTGAACTGGGTACTATACATGTTGCTCTTACAATTAGATATATGTTTTATATTTGAGTTGAGCTACTAATAATTACGGTGTTCGTACAGTTGTATGAGGTATATTAATTGGATCAAATGTAACGCAATACAGTTTTACTATACCCACCAACCAACTACACACTGCATTTCCTTTGACATAAATAATTGATTGATTAATAAGAAGAGCAATTGAATGATTTTAAATTAACTGTAGAATATTATTTACAGCAATCATAACTATATATCCTATTTTATATCTAAGATTTAAGCAATTCTTTCCTTCTCTTAGTATAAAATACGATTTTTTGGGTTATTGAATGTCAATACTAATTTGTCATATATTTCAAGATACTGGAGTATTACTTTTCAGCAAAAAGTAGTATATATCATATTTATAATGTGATTGAACAGGGATAACGGCAAAGACTTTGGAGGCTCCATCTACCAGAAGGTATCAGACAAACTTGACTGCGGTGTCAGCATGAAGTGGACGGCGGGTTCATCGGACACGCTGTTCGGAGTGGGCGCTAAATTCTCGCTCGACCAGGATGCCTCACTGCACGCCAAGCTCAACAATAAGTCTCTTATCGGACTTGGCTACCAACAGAAACTCCGCCCAGGTAAGTTAGAATTCCCAGAAAATTCATCATGTCTTTTGCAACATACAACATAAATTATAGGTTACCAGTGTTAGCACCAAATACAGAATCTGATATGAGTCAATTATATCTGATTTAGCTATAAATAAGTGTAGTTATGGAAATGGTATTTAAATTTTACAAGATTTAATGAATTTTGAAGCACTGTGTATCTCATTCAGACCATATAAGTATTAAACATACAAAACGTCAGCAATCTTTACATCATCAGTTTCCTTTTGTCACATCTTTTTTACTTTTTACTAGCATTGTGAATATTTTTAAGTTGTAAAGATAGCAACAATTTTATAGCTCATTGTTATCAGTTATCATACGATCTATTATTGTTCTGCTCCTTTGTTGTCACGCATCACTGCGTTATCAATGCGTTATCTGAAGAACTGGCGGGAGTCAGATGATCTAGGAGATAGTTATGTAACAAATTTTGTTAATACAAGTATCTACTACTTTTTAAATATTTTCTGCCAAGATTTGATCTTCTGTGAGTTACGGTTATCTTTGTATGACTATACAAAGTTTCAGAGGGATATATTACGTATAATGAAACTGTCATTTTACATGAAAAATATACATCACAGTGTACTGAGAGCCAATTTTAAATGTCTGACACCGAAATGTCTATCTGGGAGGCTATCGAACCCCGGAAATCCTCAATCGCCAGACAGGGTGACGCACTATCCTACTTTAGATATTGTATGTACGTGTTATATAACTTTGATCGTTGTTACTTGGCAGGCGTGACCCTAACGCTGTCTGCCGCTATCGACGGGCAGAACTTCAACGCCGGCGGCCACAAGGTGGGCGTCGCCCTCGAGCTGGAACCCTAGGCATTTATTGGAGCCACCGGCTTTTAGACTTGTAGATAAAACGTATTGCCACACGCTGTTATAAATAACAGACGGAAACAACAAATCAACTACATTTTCTTTAACTGCCCTCTATGTAATGTATTCGAGCGTTTAACGCAACAGGATTGCTCACATTTTACTATGTATTGTACGCGTATCTCGTATAAGCGGTTGCGACCCTCCGTCGACATCATAGTTCATGGCGGAGGCGCGACTTTCCTATTAAATAGATGTTAGCGTTCCTTTATATTACTTATGACTAAGCACGCGGCTTCCGAGCATCCCTGGTTGGTAAATAATTTTATCGAATTCAAATAATGTTATTACTGTCAGTCGTCAATGTCTTGTAAATAAACACCAGTGGTGTACACCTGTATTGATTGATTGAGAATAAAATGAATAGTCTGTTGGAATCAACACTCTGTGGTTTTAATGTTGGTATATTTTGGTATGCAATTTCCTTTCCTTTCCATTTCATGGCGCACCCTGATTTTTTGGTACATAATATCTTCAATGTTTGCAATGTACATGAAATTATTTGTGTAATTTTTTGCAAATAGTATTTGTTATTTCGACTTATTTTATGAAGATAAAATATGCGGAAGTACTCAAGATGAAGAATATTTTTACTGTAAAATTCAGAAATGACTTACATCGATCTAATTCAGGAGTTCCCAAACTTTGTGTCTACAGCCCACTTTGAGAGTAAATTATTTTGTAACGCCCCCATTTTTTCACCTACTTAAGAACCACTATAACTTCAAATTAAATTAATTACTTTGAGCTATATTAGCGGAGATTGTCTACGAATACTAGTACTATTAAAATACGAAACTGTGTGTTGCCTTTTTATTTGTTTGTGTCTACATTCAATTCAAAACGGAGCGACCGATTGTCATGATTTATTTTATTTATTCAAAAAAATAGGGTAAATATAAGAACTACACGAGAAATATCGAACCTAGTTAGTTTGAGCAATCTTTTAATTAATATTATTTCATAAGCTGTAGTCGAGAGTCGAGAACTTAGTCCACCCTGCTAGATGAAATTATAGATCGCCCCCTAAATCTCTACACAACGCCCCCATTTTTTTTTGGATCTCTTAAAGGCGGGATTTAGGTCTGCAACGCCCACAAGGGGTGTTATCGCCCACTTTAAGAAAGATCGATCTGAATGATTAACCACCGCTTCTCCTGCAATCACTCACGTTAGGGATTTGGTTGAAGCGATGGGTTTGATTTTCGAAGTGTTTGTATAAAGCGATAGCATAGATGGCTGTTGAGATCATTTTGAGAAGAATTCCCTTCATAAATATCCACCTTTTAATTAAAATTTCTACAATTACTGTTATATTTTAAACTTTCACATTTGTAAATTGAGGTCAGGTAACTTTCATTTTAATCAATCATACTTATGTGTCTTTAATACCTATCTGTCTTTTTAAACATGTGAATCTCGGATTCTGCAACTATTGGGCCATAACTACAGATAAAATAAGAAATAAATTTTCACTTAGGTAAAACCTTCGTAGCATTAACGCTACTTCAAAAAGGGTGAAACGTTATATTTTCATTATAACTGAAGAGTTTAAGAGCCACTGATAAATGAATACCTCTTTCTCCTTGACCGACTCGTCGATGATAAATTGGATGTAGCTCAATTAGTGTGAGCTATTTACGTAAAAATGAACGGTGAACGAATGAAGGGTACATAATCAAAGTTGGTACAAAATACAACAAGCATTTACTTTTAGATTATGATAAGTTTAATTAATATTATTGAAAGGAAGAAACAGTCTACTGAATCATTTCCTCCTCCATGAGCTTGGCCATCCACTCGGGCTCGGCTGCGGCGATCTTCTCGATGAGGCTGTTCACCTGGTAGCACAGGCTCTGGATCTGTTTGTCCCATTGCGGCAGGATCTCGCGAGCTGAAATTATTCTAGTTTTTAAGTGTTCATTTTATATTATTTTAAAGCTGTAGTAGGCAGCTAGCATTATAAATATAACAGTCTTGACAACATATTTTTACATACTTTTATTTATCTCCCTCTGTCTGTTTATACGTATGTATGTAGGTCTATCTGGGAGGAATTTTGTAAACGATATATAAACCGCTTCTTAATATCCAATCAATACAATGATATGGAACCGTCAACCTAATCTGATCATGGAGTTAGAAGGTTAGAAGCCATAAGAACTCAAAAATTAAACGATATAACTCCATTGAGTTTGGACTCGTCTGATTAGTATTGACGAGTACTTTCATCCTATACCAGGGTCTAATTCCCTACATTTTAATTTTATTTTTAAACTGTTATTATTTTAAATCTGTTAAAAGATAATGAAATTATTGGCCGAGTGGTGACTTACTTTCAAAGTGCACTACGGAGCTGATCTGGTCGATGTATCCGTTCATGCGGCCCTCGCTGATCATGTGGCTGGCGATGCGCTCGGCGCGCGCGGGCGGAGTCTCCAGCAGCGCGCCGAGCTCCTCGAACGTGATGTTATTGTACAGCTTGCTGGCCGACAGCAGGTTGTGCTCGAACACCGCGCGGTCCAGTATTGTCGAGCCGTCTGGTGTCGTCGCCTGACAAAATACCGGTATCAATGACATTGTATTCGTTACCTGTTATCGCTTCACGTGTGACTGAAATATTCTTGATTTATAGCGCGTTTTAAAACAGTTCTGTGACTGAATGTGTAATCCGCTACTGTTTGACCGGATCGGTGACTGAAAACAGTTGCGATTGAATCTGAACAAGTCAACCAATGTATATACGCCATCACAAATAGAAACCGAAAAGTTTTGTTATTAAATGTATGCGCGATATATCATTGAAAATTAATATTTTAATACAAGATATTTGCATTACATTTACATAGCTTACTAGCTATTATTATTACTATTTTTACATATTATTGCTATGTTACATACTATCCAGGTGTAATGTGAGCCTGACAATGAATGTAATAGGAGAGCAATGCTCTTTATATGGAATATAATCTAATAGATATAAATGGATCATTATAATCTAATAGCATTGGTCATTTATCTTTCGTTCTTCTCACACGGCACCTAAAGACTGCAAATATTAAACAAAAAGAAGGAATGTTACATACCTTTTGATGAGTTTGCATCAAAGCTTCAAACTCGTGTAACTCTGACCGACGGATAATGCGATCCAAGTACATTTTTTCTAATATAGAGTATGCGGGCAGTTGCTGGCATCTTTCGTCTTTGAATAGAGTGGCCAGCATTCTAGATCGGACCTGACCTAGTAATTTTAAAAACAATACATTTTTTACAATCAATAAAGATGTAGTACAGATTCATAATTATTTGCCATAGGTTATATATATTTAACTTTCATTATGAATAGAAGAAGCTACACATTTTTACAGATTTTAGCAGTTACTAACCAACTATAGGATGACATGGAGCATACTCATAAAATTTTATGATAGCAATATGATCCACCTTAAGCAAGTAAATGATCACAAAATTTCATCACCAAAGGTCAGCTGTTCAAATTTCAAACACACAGGATATTCTTTAATTGTTGTGTGATTGTAGGAAAGTGCAAACTTCAATATGTTAATTAGTAACTAAAATTGTATTTGTAATAGGTTCAAACGTTGGTTCCCCAAACTAATTTTCAAAAAGTTTTGTGCATATTATAAGTTAATTATAATGCATGTAGTGTTTGCCTTAAAAGGTTATGTACTTAGTTAGTAATAAGGTTTAAGTAAAATTGTTTAGTTATAGTATAATAACCACTGGCAGACCTTAACAATAAATAAATAAATAAATTATCATTTGCTTCGGTGAATAAAAACATAGTGAGATAACCTGCAAGCTTGAAAGTTTTTCATAATGTTTTCAATAGCGTGGAAAGTCTGCCAGTACACACAAAGACAGCGAGGTGGACTGTGGCATGTGTTCCTCACTTTGTGAGAAGGGACTTAAGCCGAGCAGTGGGACAGTTATGGATTATGTTGAAGTAATTAGTATTTTTTTTTAAATGAAATTGATTTTGACTCAAAATTTTTCAGAGATTTTTAACCTTTTAATGAAGAAAACAATTGAACTGCTTTTTCTTGTAACTCGAAAGATACAGATAACAGATACACAATAATTAGATACTGCCAAGTACGTACCAGATATTTGTAAGTACAATCAGTATCATTAATTAATGAGGTAACTTATACTAATAAGGATTTGGAAATTTCAGTTCCAATTGTAACTTTATTTACGATCCCTAGTCATCACAAGGTCTCTATTTTTATTAAAGGGAAATAACATAACATCGCTCCATTGCATCGTGAAAGAAAAGCAATCAAATAAACACACTTTCGTATTAATAACATTAGTATAGAAGTATTGATTACAAAGGTTGCGTCCGAATGAGCCAATGTCAACGTATAATAACGATATCAGTTGAGGGTTAAGTTCCATAGAGAACGATTGTTCCACACTCTCAGACAGACGGGTAGTTCAAGCGGCAGGTGGGCGAAATCTTTTGAAATGGCTCCATGCCTATTAGTTTGTTCACAATACGAATAAGGACGCCTTTTGCTTTGTTAGCCAAAGCGCCATTCTCGTTGCGACTTGTGCCGCTTTTGAAATAACGTTTCGTAGTATTCGATATTTCTTTGAGTTTAATATTGGCTCTTTGCGCTTAATTAATAGTTCTGTGCCAGGCTTTGAAAGGTGGACTTTTGTTCGCCGTGCCTTTGCTGGATGCGAACACACTTTATTAACCTGCTCATTTATAGTTGGGTTCAAGCTTGTGACGGAAATAAACGCTTGCAGTCAAATTAAAATCCTACATCGTTTTAATACGTGTTTTACTTTTACGAGTCGTTTCTTTGCTTCTACTAACTGTTTTTGTACGATATTTACTAAGCTAAACAAAATAATATTAAGCAAATTTCGATCAGTAGTAACATATAAATGCATTAAATTTTGATTCAATAATTGTCATTATGTCGTTCAGTCTAATTTAGACCTTGATTACACTATAATTGAGATTAAAAAAATTGACACCTATGAAATTCTATGACAACTAATGGTCTAATATGTTTTTAAATCAAATAAGTAGTTTCGAAGATTACTTCTTACGTAAAAACTAAACAATTTATCTCATTATAATGTTAGTACACATAGCCTCTTAGATGTTATGATTCTTAGTCTCATGCGAGATACTATACAAGAGACAGGTTATTGTAGTAGAAACACTTGAGCACATAGCTGTTCTGAGTAATCGCTTTAATCAAATCATGTGAAAGGGCGAGCCACCAACGCAAACTGCTTTACGGTCTAGTAAGTAATCAATATATTAAGTGTACTGGCAACTGAGTCTTGTTTACAGTGAACTAAAATAATCACACATGATGATGAGGTGATCTTACGACTATTTTCAATATTATATCTATCTATTATCCTTGGTAAGCCTTGATACTGTCAGTCACGTTATAGTATTAATTATAATTCTACTATCTTATCCGTAGCTAATAAAAATGGTTGTTAGACACGTATTTATCAGACATTTCATTAGATTATAGATAACCATGTGTTAACTATAATATGGTATTCCACAATAATCAAGGTTGGTGAATATACGACAGTAGTCATAAGAATTTACGTGCGACTGAAAAAACAATACCGTTTTAAATAAAAATCCGTAAAACACTAAGATTAATCCAAATAGATATGATCCCATAAGTACGTTAATTTTAATACGCAAGTATCATTTATCATAAATAAAGATTCAAAGAAATAAATGTATTCTAAGCATTGCATTGAGTTCTTTCTTTTCCTCGATGACTCCCTCATCCCTCGGCGACCCTTACGACACATGGTGACCCCATTGTGACCTAAGCCACATCGAAACCCTGCCTTAACCCGACATCGCTCTGTGACCCTACCTTTGGCACAGACTGCATGTCATATGGCGACATTGCGACCCGAATCGCAGATGTAATGATTCAATCGGAGCTCTCTATCTTTTGTTAAGTTTGCAAGTTTCATACGCGTTCCTATAACAGCACATATATAGTTTCAACTTTGAACTGAATATTTTTAAAGATCTTGAAATGTCAGTGGATTTATTCACCTTTGCTTCCAAGCTAAGGTATTACTCGATAGTTAGTGTACGCTGAACGAAAAATAATGTCCTGCGATATCGTTCATACGTCACAGTGACGTCATACTCTCGAATCACGTTATCGATGTTTTCTACATCAGTTACTTATGCAAGTTATTATCATACAAGTTCCGAACAAGATCAGGAGTTCGGTCACGCATAAGATATGGGAAATTTCTCTTTGCTACATACCATTTTATACTAGGCAACAATGTCGATAGTGTTACTCTATAATCTATTTATCTATTGGGCAAGGGACACAGATCCTAAAGGCCACTGCGACCATATTTGATCTATTGTAGCCGATCTATCTATCTATTTATCTATCTATCTATCAGCCTTTAAAGGTCCACTTCTGGATATAGGCCTCCCCTCATTTGCGCTGCCAATACCCGCTGTCTTCTTCAGGTCGTCAGCCATCTGGTGGCGGAGCGACCTACCAAGGACCTTTCTTCCTCAACGGTTATCGGTACTATTATGTCTAATAATATGGTGTAATTATGTTCATGCCACCCGCGACAAAGGAAACCCTGTATGCTTGTGTAAACATACACTGCAGTGTATCTTAAATCGACATGAGTCGCCTACGTAACAAGGCTTAACTGTACGTACACATAAGCCTCAGACCCGCCGCTAGCTAATATTAAATTGCACAATTAACTTTATATTGTAATACTGCATTCTAGCAAAGTCAAATACCTATCTATATTAACGTTGGTTTCACACGGTGACTGCGTTGCGTTATTTGAACAGATACCGTACAATTTGATCGCAGTGACAACAGAAAGTGTATGAACACACAAAACCAAAAAACACCGCGTAGTCGCCGTGATGCATTAAAGATCTATATTGTGGATCCTGTATATCCAAAAAATATTATGTTTTATATATTAGAGGATAAAATAATGTACATTACCTATGTGTTTATCAGTGTTTCAATATGGATTTTGTTATTGAATGTTGTTGATCCAATATGCAAAAAGCAAAAAGTTAGAAACGTGAAGCGCCTGACAAAAGTGAATAACAATATTTTGGTATAGGTACAATTTGTAAACGTAGCGATTTATTTTTTTCAGAGCGATGCAACTTTACTACTATGATATACATATTTTGTTTTAGTTATAAAACATAAATGGAATATATATAACGGTTAACGGGGCAAAAATGAACAAATATTAAATTTTATAAATTCCTGCAAAATAATAGTTCGTCAACAGGACAATAATCTTTTAGAGAAATTAAATATTTTCGATTTTTACATTCAATTCAATCATTCATACCCATGGACGTTTAAACCTAGATCTTACTTACCCATGCTACCCAATACTAGTGGAGGGGTCAGAGCCCGAAGGCATACATAGTTTAACCAATGTAATCTTTAAAAAACCAAAAGCAACTGACAGCTCTACATGTCCTTTAAAGCAACCACTCAATATTTTTTTTCACTGCCTGTCATTCATTCATCTCATAATCACGCACGCAGTTGTATAATTTAGTCTATCATTTAAATGAGGACTGTCCGCGCGATGCTCTAAAGGCTGTTAAAATCTACAGGAACAGTCAATTCGAAAAAATCACAGATTAAGTGCCTCACACGACAATCTAGCATATTGGAATTGAATCTACGGAATTCGAAAAAAATCCACAGCACGTGAAAAATGTCCATCGGACTTTTTGACTTTTTTCAAAAAGGTTAGGCTATATGGCAAACTCTCAACTAGGTCGTGTTTGTTTTAATCCAAATAGTAGCTAACTAAGTTGTCCAATTTTCCCAAATTTTTGATATCATGTTTAGTATCCAAAAAATCCAGCTCCAAAATCGAAAATTGGGAAAAAAAATTTTTTTTTTCAACATTCCGGCCATATCGTTTTCATTTATATTTTTTTTCGAATATGTCTTTGTTCCTTAAATCTCTTGCAAATACGCGTCTTTTAAGCCTTTTTGAATATAATATCTCCAGAACTCGCTGAGATAGAAAAAAAATCGTACTTTTCGTGAAATCGGAGCTTATAACGAACGAAAAGACATTTCCAATGTCAAAACATCAGTGAAGTGAATAAGGAAAGAGACAATTCTCAAGTCGGCTTAAACCTTGGGATATGAACGCTTCAAATTTGACCTACAATTAGGTCAGTACATATATTATAATAACAGGTACATACTAACAACAACGATGTGATGCCAACGCTCGATACAAAGGCCTTATTGAATTGAAACCACAAACACGCTACTCACTTGAGAAGACAATTAATTTGGTGATCTGTTGACATCGTCCTCGAATTTAATCAAAATTGCTCTATACGAAGGTCATGTAATATGTTGTATTAGTATTGTACTTGGTAAGCTTACCAATTAAGCTTGCTAGACTTTGTGGGTGTGAGTTCAGTACAATTTTCAAACGTAGGTTCTTCTAATTTTTTTGTATACGCATTAGAAATTAGTTATCGCTTGTTCTGGTAAAGAAAAACATCGCAAGAAATCCTGTAAGATCTTGATAGATGGATGAGATTGATGGCTTTAATATTATTATTGCCGATATTTACGTAATAGATCACATTTATAATAATAAATTTTAGATTTTTGTCACTGTCTCTGCGATCGTTCCGATTATTTTCAATAATATCTAAACCGATTTCGATGCAACTATCACTAACGTATTACCTCTTGCTTTAGTTTAAAAACTGTATACAAACAAAAAAACATATTATATATATTCGTTTTGATTTGTAGTTTTATTGCTTCAACCCCAAAATCTGTGTAAAGATTATTGCCAGTAATCCTATAACCATAAATTTCTAGAATCATAAATTGATTATTTACAAAATTCCAGTAACAAGTAATTATTATAAACGGGGTAAAAGAGAATGCCTACCCGAACGAAGACAAGGCTGCGTGGTTAAAAATAGCGATGTGCAGGGGCATGCCGTGAAGACGGTCCACTGAATAACCGGGTCACAGTGGAACGTGCTAACTATTAGACATTATGTATTCAATAAGCATGCTCGTCTATGTAATGAGACAAAACCAGAAAGAAATTCCTTATTGTGCACTGATCATGTCATTTTGACATAATCCTTGAGGCAAAAGAAGTTCAGAAGGCACAGGACCGGTCTGAGTGGCGCTTTAATGGGAGGCCTATGTCCAGCAATGAACCTTTAAAGGCTAATAGATAGATAGATAGATATTATGAGGCAAAAGGTAAGTAATTAATATAGCCAAGTATAAACTAATAACATTCGAAGAAGAACGAAACTGCTAGTGAAATGATGAAAAACTTAACCAAAGGATCAGAACAGAACTGCAGTGATACAATGGCAGAATAGTTATAGGATGGCGGTGTGGCAGTTGTAAAACATAGGTAGGACGTCGGTAGGACAGAGGTTCGACAGCGGTTAAACAGCGGTAAGACAATGGTAGGACAGCGGTAAGACAGCGGTAAGACAGCGGTAAGACAATGGTAGGACAGCGGTAAGACAACGATACGGTACCGTTAGGACAGCTTCACAACAGCGGTAGAAGATCGGTAAGGTGCGGTAGGATAGCAGGACAGTGAACATCAGTATTATGACTATTCAGACACAGCATATAAAAATGTTTTCACAAATGTGCCTGGTCTTTCAGGCGATTTGCGAGTTTATTGCAAAGTAATATGAATGACACTTTAATACACAGGTTTAAAATCTTAATCACCTCGGAGCCCGAAAAGCTCTTCGTTATAATTTTGTATGAATTCATAGACAATATCATTGCCATTCTTAAAGGCTAGAATAATAACATTCAGAACCGTAATAGCCGTATCTAATGTGTAACTATTTCAAGCGCTTAATGGTTACCATACTGAGAAAAAGATACCTATGAATTTATTTTCATAATTATCTGTTAAATGCGTGAATAAAGATGTTGAAAATTCGTTTCGGGATAATATTAACCTGCTTTATTGGTATGGAACTTTTATTTCTCCTATTTAGATTTACTATTTATTCCGGTTATAAGAAAATTTTCATCAATCTTTATGTATTTGTATCTTTTTATTAGTACATGAAGACGAAACCTTTGTACTCCCTTTTAAAAATAATGCACTCGTCTGAGATTTGATAAAGTTTAGATATAAAAGAAGTATAGAAAGATAATCTTTACAAAATTTCAAATACATTTATAAAAGAATATGAAACATTAAACATTATCAATGTATCCTTTGATACATATGACTTAGGCTTTAATTTTAAGCACAAAGTGAGTTAGTACTTAATAAATACTTTTTGACCACGATACAATGAATTTAAGTTTCGCACAATTTCAATATATTTTAAGAAACAGTAGTCCTCACAAACTTACTACTTACTCATTTTTATATTCAGTTATGATAAAAAACGACTATAAAGAATGACTTTAAGCTTTTATAGTTTCTTCTTGCTATATCTTACACGGCGACCTACTTGGGTATTCAGTGCAGACTCTGCAGCAGCTACAACTCGACCGTTCCCAATGGCATTATAGCATTCGGCTGCCACAGACTTCATAATATTAGAAGCATGCACAGAATGCACTTTATAGTTTAAAATTTTTGACAGATGTCATTCATGTGATGTTACCGAACAGGATGTTTACATCTGTATGAGATGTAATTGTATGATTTTAATGCAATCGTCTAGATAAGATGATGATGATGATGAGATAAGGTAAAGATAAATCTTCTGTATTTTTGAAGTTATATATCTTTTGGCGCGTTAATGAAACATTATAAGAGTATTTTTTTACGATGCGCGCGCACACCGACACTAAAAACCAACATCATGAAATTGGCTAGCCACTGTCGTATCCCCTTATTTTGACAGCTATATCTTTTATTTTTAACATAATATAACGCGGAGGATAATTTCTTTGAAAGATTTTCAGTTTCTTATGTCATGGAAGGAGAACTTCTTACGTGTATATATAAGTTGATTATTTCATAAATTAAAAACATGATTTTAGTGCACTAAATAAAAAAAATGTATTTGCTGTTCACCGTTGAGAAGTTCCTCGATTGGAAATCAACCCGGCTGAAGTCAAGTCATGATGAAGTTGAGAACGACGTGATAGTTTATAATACGTATATAAAATTAAATAACTGTCCTATTGAAGTTACCTGTTGCCTTAGAGCCAACCCTGTTTGTAGTACTAAGTCGCGCTTATCATAAAAATGCACTCTCATCGAAACTAAAGCTATTTATTTATGTTTAATATTACTTATTGACGGCCCCGTTGGTAGTGACCCTGCCTGTAAAGCAAGAGGTCCTGGGTTTGATTCCCCGCCGGGGCAGATATTTGTTTTACAAATAAATATTTGTTTTCGGGTTATGGGTGTCAGTGACGTGTTATTTGTGTTGTCCATGCCGCCATCGACACAGGGAATCCTACTGCAGGGTTATGAGTATGTAATTGTTTATTTATTAATTTATTTTATTTATTGCTAACTACCAAACCGCATTAAATACAACATGGCGGATTATATTATCCCAATCATAAGAAAATCATTATTTCTCGACGTCATATAGTTCTAAAAATCGTTCATCTGTTATTTCTATTAACATAAAACTAACAGAATATAATTATTTTACACTCAAAGTGATCCTCAATCAATTATAAAATAGTTCATAAATACTTTTACAAACTGATATTAATAAAACTTTTTCAATAAATTCAAAATTTAGATAAGTTTTCCTTTGAGATATGAACAAAGGTTAATGTCATCGGCAGGGCTGCTTCAGACAATCTCTTTATTGTACTCAGCACGGAGCAGACTGGAACAGACTACACGCGATTATTAAATGGAATATTCTTGCTTGGATTAAACATCAAGATTGTGTCGTCAAAGGCTTCTGTTCTTTAGTATGAGGTGTCCGAGACAAGAACGTGGGAGCTGATAAAAAAAAATCTTCACATAGTCTTATCCCCCCACTCCCATTTCCCTCTTTTAGGTTATTGAATGCAGTTACGTATATATATTTAAATTAATTGTTGTACATGGAATAAGCAGTGATAGTCTAGTGGTTCGAACATCGGTCTCCCGAACGATTTGAGTCCTGCACGCACCTCTATTTTTTTAAAAGTTATGTGCGTATTACAAATTAATTATCACTTACTTCGGTGAAGGAAAACATCGTGAGGAAACCTGCACAACCGAGAGTTCTCCATAATGTCCAAAACTCTACCAATGCGCACTTGGCCTCTGTGGTAGACTAAGGTTTGTACCCCTCTGACAGTTACGGATCGGGATGATGATAATGACATGGAAGATATTTAAGAATTTAATATAAGAAAAACATTTATAAACTCAATATATTCCAATATATCAATTCCAACATATCAATGATTTCTATACCTTTATTCACAAATTATTCTCATTTCTCAGTTCTCAGTTCTCATTTTGAAATAAAAAGAAGGAATAGATTGCTTGTATTCTTATCTCTGTTATCTCATTGTTTAAGACACTAGAGTGCAAAAATATTATGAAATCTGTCCGCGATCGAAACGAACTCATCATTTATAATAAACATGTGTTAGAACCAGACCAGGAAATAAAACTATTCTGATAATAACAACTTTGAATGTATTAATGATTATTAAATAGAAAACTATGTACATTTTACAATGTCAAGCGTCACAACCATCTTTTATCTGACAACCCAACAACAGCCATTTCGAAAGACAAAAATAACGAACTGCCAGTATTACAATTATGCACGAATTCAAATGACCTACATAATACGTATAGAAAATCTATAGTCGAAGATGATGGAGCTATATTATAGTGAAAATAATACTCAGAATAATCCGATGTTTTCATGTTAGTTTATGTAAATAATTAACCAAGAAAATAGTATTATACTGAGGGTAATAACTCTAAAGCTATGAGGTACATTCGTCACATTAATAAGACCAGAGTTGAATATTCATAGCGAACAGTCAAGGAAGAAATAATGTTTCATGGATAAGAAGTGGTAGTTTCGCTATGCTTACGATTTTATTATGCAAATGAAACGACAAATGAGTACGCACGCGAGGACATAACAGAGACCATTATTCATTGAATTAATTGCACAAATTTGTCAAATATATACTAATTATATTTGACCTTACGTTACCTTACGTTTAAGCTTCATAAAGTGGACGTATTTAGATGGAAACAAGATCTAAAAAATATTACGGACTAACTTGCATAACTTGAAGGCAAACTGTGGGTTGCCAGCCGCATGTGGCTTTTTAGAAGGATTATTTGTGGTTTTCGTAAAATGAATCCGAGTCCTCTTTTTATTTTTGTGCTATTAAATTAAAAAAAAAAATTCGTTACGAGTGTTTAAGACGGCCTTTAAATTAATTACATCAAACATGAAACACTACATGCAACATTGTTACTACACTACAACAAATTTAGTTTCCGTTCGAGTTAAAAATTATGTGTTTTCAATAAATTTAAATTGTATATTTTTTTCTTATACTAAAAAAATTGAAAAATGGCTCTTACTACTACGGAGCTGGCCATCCCTGGTACATAACTTAGAAAAAATCCTAATTACATAATTTAGGAACTGTTATAACGCCATCTGTTATTAAAATCCTGAGGCGCACTAACTTCATGGAATTCTATTTAAACTTTTATCAAGATTGAAATCTTGTTGGGGACTAAAACAAACATAGCTTTGATGCAATGTACATGAAAGTTTTTGTCGTAAAACAGTAATTTAGTGTCACCTTCTCTAGATAAAAGGTACTCTGTGACGTTATTGCAGAAATTATTGAATAGCTAATTTAAAGTAATGTACATCAAGCTATAATTTACCTAGAACCGCAATTTCGTATCACCTTTTATAGATAAGAGGAACTTTGTGTCGCTTTAGCAGAAATTATTGAATAGCTCCTGCGAATGTTTTAAATTGGAAGTGGAAACTGAGCGTCAAATAATATTTGTAAGATTTAAATCCTCCAGAGTCAAATATTTTATGTATTCACAAATACTAGAGACCCGTTACGCGCTCGAAATTCGACCGTAATTCATAACTTCAAAGGATTAGTTCACATTGACAGTATTTATTCTTTTAAACTCTTTCCAAATTGACATTTATAAACAAAAGAGTATATGTGAATTATTCTCTGTGTGTGTATCAAATGCATGGTAGTGTGTGTAATGTTTTATTTATTGAATTAATGTACTTTATAAGCATTATTGTTGAAAAATATTAGCGTTCTGCATTTCTCCTACATAAACAATAAGTGTGCCAAATTTCATACTCCACCGTCCGCGCAATTTTAGTAAAAATGGGTCCAAAGTTATTGCTTCAC
>DWPA01000533.1:0-24104 GCA_018251375.1 Calpodes ethlius
AATCTATTTTATATCAACCGAAACAATATCATCCTGTGAATCAGTCGTTGGTGTTATTGTGATTATAATAGGGGGCTAGTGACGCGGGCTCTATGACAGTTCGCGTTCATTAATAATGGAATTTACTTCCAACTTGTATGCCCTGGGTGATAACTTGTGCTGAACGCATAATTAAAGTTGCATCACGTAGGAACTCTTGGAAGCATAAGGAACCTGGTTGTTACCTAGCTACTTGGAGAAGTTTATAGACGCGGCTAAGTAGGACTTTGTAACAACGTGGTTGTGGTAAAACATTTATTATAATGTAGGTAAGTACCTATTTTAATTATTATTTGTATATATATGATTTTGGTCTCTAATTTTATTATTACAAAGGAACGAGTTCGTCATAAGGTACTTGGAACTGTCTGGTATATTTTATAGATTTTTAAATTTATTAAGTTTGTACCGGAGCTTATAAGATATATAAATTTGTTATTACAATAATGTGTTCTATAATGCACGTTGAAATAAAATATAATGGAAAAAGGTACGTACCATGACTTTTTATATTTTTAAATTTATTTTACTGTATTATCTATACATTTGATACATGAACGATAATCCTTTGTAAACTTTATAGAGCAATGCACGTTTAGAAGTCTGCAATTTGGTATCTATAGATAAGGTTTACAGCGAGAAGTGCAGAAAGATAAATTTTATATACAAAATATTTATAAATACATTTATTGGCGAAAATATAAATATTTTTTTAAATGTAAAATGACTTTTACGTGCAGTAAAATTAAATTCTAATTTCGAATGTAGAAGGAATTTCTTTTTTACTACTTTATTGCCAAATTTTTATTGTAGCCAGTAACGTGAGGTTGCATTTTAATAATATATTATTTATATTAAATATTTTTGTCACACGTAAAATATTTAAACTTTTGGTGACAGGTTTAGAATAAATCCGAGCAATTACGCCAGCCTTTGATGGGATCAAGAGTAGCTCTGAGTATTGCTAGGGGAGGTCGGAGAATAAGCTTTCGAAATGCCCAGACCCCTTCATACGACTAAAGGCGGATAAATGTAAATGCACTTTAATGTTCCAAGCACTCAAGCTTTACGGTTTAAAGTGTCATATTTAAGGATATATTTTATAAAAGCATCAAATAATATTTCGTTATAGGTCACCTCTTGAATATATTTTGTAACATCGATCATGAACTGTTCACAATTAATAGATAAGTGCAATGTTGCACGTATAATCGACTAATAATTATTAGTCGGCTGACTAAAGCTCGAGGATATAACTATAGGATATATTATAATAGGTTGTCTGGAAATTTCGTGCTGTATTTCGGTAGTTAACGCGTGAGACCTGACTAAATATATCACAATTATTGATGACAAATCACATGTGTACATACTGTACTTATTCTAAAAGAGATGATTCAGCCATATTTGAAAAAATGTTTGATAACGATTCGTTATTTTCGTCATTATTTGAATGCGTTTTAATTATCCTAAATATAGGTATGAAATTTCTGGGCAACCCAATATATTCACGATAAGATAATACCAGTAATTATATAATAATGTTGATAATAATTATAATTCGTACGCAAATTTGTTAATCAGGGCGGTCTCCTTCTGTCGTCCCTTATGACATTCTGGTCTGCCGGTCCATGATTGGGGCCAGTAGTCAAGGTCGCCTTGCATATTTATATTAGGTCCATGTAAAAGAGTCAGAAGAAGCCAAGTGATCTCTACCACTTAGGGACATGAGTGATTAACAGACAAGGACGTGTTGCAGAGGATGAATTTAGCTCGCTACCCGCTAATGGCCCTTGAAACGGTATTAGAATCAGGTAACACATTATACGGTTGATACTATGAAGGAGGGTAGTAGCTAGTCTATTGAATAAAAAACCCTAACACCATCCAAGAGGATTTTTATCGGTTGGGTAATACGGAGTTCTTAGCCTTTCCTATGTTTCAGAACGTTACACCATGAATACGGGACGTTGGAAACTTAACTGCAAAGATACAAAATAAATTTGACAAATTAAAACATAGTTCAATTATTTTGGAACTTGTAGCGGAATTACAACTTTACTATAAAAATATGCGCGTTGTGTGAATAAGACATTTAGTGAAATACGATTGCTTAAGAAATACGATAATAGTAATGGATGAGTTACAACAAATTATAAAATGAAATTACCTCAGAACGGTGGAACGGCTGGACTCCCCTCACTAGCACCATCTAATCGGCATCCTATGGTCTCTATAAAATCACATTAGGGTCCACCGTATACGCCTCGGGGTCGCTTAGGGCCCAGTAAGATCTATCACGCGGTTACATTTACTAGATGTGACACAAAAAATAAGGCAAGCATTTATAAATAAGGTTTCTTGGGTGAATGTAAGTAACTAAGTTAGAGAGATATTACTCCTATTTAGTTTAAAATTTTATTGAAATATATAATAATATAAAGTTTACGAACTTAAATAAAAAATAATAAGCATTAGAAAAGCCTCATCATGTAAAGAAATAAAATATTGAATGTGCCTTAATAATTATTACGTTATAATCCATCTTGTGGCAACTATGAACACTTTTATACAAGGTGATTAATTTTGCGTAACAATGGTTCACAAAAAATACCTCGTGGCCTATCTAGTCTCCTGATTATCTAAGTAATCCAGCTTCTGCGCACGTTTCTGTAGATTAAAAATGTATTTAATTTTTTATTGCGTACTCTATTGGCTTGTGCAAATGTTGTTTTTGTTTTTGGCCGGCAAACATCCCTCCGGCCAAGTCTGTGGATTATGGAGTTTGTTCTGTCTTAAGGCTAATAATTAGTTATACCTTTTCGTTTGTTTGTGGATAAAAATCTACTTTACTACATTACATATTAATAGCATATATTATTATATTTATTATTATTTAAATTTGTCAATTTTGGTATTTAATATTAACTTTAATATTATTCAACTTATTCAATGTAGTGTTTGTTGTTTTATTTCATACAATCTTATCTAGATCTAATGGAAAAATATGTTACCGATTGAAAAATTTAAGTAGCACCCAAAATATCTCATATAAATCCACAGCTCTTAAGTATAAACTAAGGAACTTAGTTCCAGTCACGTGTTGAAACTGAAACATACAATTTTACGATAAACTAGCTGTACCCTACGCGCATTGCTACGCCAACACAAACTGCCATGGCAATATGTGTAATTCATTGAAATGACAGTGGCGCCATCTGTCGAAAATTGGTCGTGCCAACTTATAAACATTCGTGGGCTCATACAAAACAACTTTGCTAAAGATCATCACATGATCAAATGCATAGTTTACGATTCTATAAAGGACATACAGACAAACATAATTTTTTATATATATATATATATATAGAATAAAACGAAATTAGAAATATATGATCTTTACGTCTTACGTCTACTAACGTGCAATTCTTTTACAGGCATATATGGTTTATGTGTGTGTGAACGGATTTATTCATTAGCAAGTTGAGGATTACCCCAATGGGTCAATTAATCGGTTCTATTAAAAATATTCGTTTGCGTATAGTTTTAGAAAATTCAAGTGGTGCCACCTGTCATTCTTAGAATAAAACATACAATTAAGGCAATTAATTTAGTTTCTTTAGCTTGACACCAGTTAGCGTTGTTAGTCATTTCACTTAATGTATTAAATTCAATTAACCAGCTTTATATTGAATTAGCGCCATCTGTGAACTTAATTTTGTACTATTTGAGATGTACGTAGATAATTGACTGCAGTTTTCGTACAGTAAAGCAAGTGTAATAATTATATGTATGAAGTATCACAAGTCTGTGTAGGAAGATTTATGTTACAGCTAATTAAACAATACATTTTTAATGATCTTTTGTGCCACGTTCACAATAACGGGCTAGTTTTAAAACATATTCGATACGAAATTCACAATTGCAAATAACTTATCTTTCACATATTATTGGAGCTTATCGAAAGATTTATATCGTTATAGTTTTGTTTATATTACTGCTACCACTCGTTTAGTAGATGATAAGTGTTTTGTTTATATTTAATAATTGTAAATTATAAGCTTCATTTATAATAGTGTGAAATAAAACATCTGCTGCCTATATTATAACAACTGATTGTCCAATTACTTATGTCATTGTAATTTATCATTGTTGCTTTTATAGCCTTGTTTAATCTGCTTTAGAATATATCTTTTATAGAACGTGATTACTTATTTTTGCCCATTTGGGAATTTTCATCATTAATTTTATTCCTACTACAAGTACTATTACTATTTAGTTGAACAGATAACTAACTAACTTTGTTTGACTTGATTTAAATGTCTCTAACGATTTGACTTCTTTTTGTGAATCTCGACAACATCGCTTCTAAACGGATCTATAACGATCATTTAACTTTCACCAAGTTACATTTTACATGGTCTGAAAAAATCCTTAAACGGTTGGGTTTCGAAGTTCATCGCGGACCAACATCATGAAAGGGAATTTTATAACATAGGGTTGCGATCGTCTTAATAAGTGAGCTATTAGATCTCTTCTTTAGATGTAAGCGAAGATTTGACAGGAATATGTATATTTTTTTATTTAAATCAGTGTTGCAAAGGTGTTGTTAAATTTTTTTTAACTATTTTTGTTCCATATTTTTTATAATTACAAAATAATCTCAGGTATTTATTTACATTCAGCATTTGAGGGAATTGTAATTCGTTTAAAATGGAAACAACTAGGTGTAAATAATGAATATCGTAAGTGAAGTGGTGTCGAAGATTCGTCGGTTGCACTGTTTAGAAGTTTACGAGCTCTAATGGCGCATAATACGCACCTCTCGACTCACAACTCCCAACGCACTGGGTTAAGTTATTGGTGCCGTGTACGAATAGATATACTGTAATTCTTGTAATAACGAAGTCGTAATCTTGTTTATGAGTTGCTGTCTCTATATCTATATATAAAAATTCAACTTCCCTATGTTTGTGGTCATAAAATTCGAAGATTTTTGTGCAAGAAATTTTTTGTACCAGTAAATTTTTAAATGGAAGTGTTTTACTCTTGATGAAATGAAGAAGCTGTATGTATTTGGGATAAGAGATCGTCATTTGTCTATTTGTTTGTTAGTTTGATCTGTTATTTGTGTATGCACAAGCAGTTTCTTTTTTATCTCCAAAACGGTTCTGTGTAACGATTGATCGGCAGTTGTTATTATATATTTTTTAACCCGAAGTTCAGATATCAATTGGAAGTTCTAAGCGTTTTATATGGATGTATAATTTGACACGGTTGCTACCATCATTGCTGTGGTAATGTTTGCTACGGTAATTTTGAGCCACAAAGAAGCGTGGCAGAATTTAGTTGGTTATAGAATAATTCTTGTTTTGAAAACATTTTTTTGGGGTAATTATGTGTTTTTGAGTCTGGTCACGTTTCATAAGTTTTTTAAAATGATTATTATTATTACAAACCTTATACTTCTCTAAACCTCCTGATATTTTTTTATCAAAAATCTTATACTTTCTTGAATTTACTTCCCATTGAACATTATATATATCGTTCTATAGTAAATGGTTTGAATAATATTTGAGATGCACAACAAATATCCTTCGTAATATTATATGATCATTTCTGTTTGCTTCGTTTCTTTATAGTGTAGTTATGTATTTTATTCATACATTCCTATAATTGCATTTTTACTCTCTCTTACCCAAGAATGTCAAGATTCCTATTAGTGATAGGATCACCTTTTGCAAAATTTATATAAATTTTGTTTATCTTATTATTTCATATTTTTTTTATTACGTGCGTAGTCAGTTCCGTTACAGAAATATTCATATACATATAAATCTATATAGTTTCATGGCATGTCGTCCTTGTGAGGGCCTCGAAGCTAATTCATTAGTCAAGTTCAGAAACAAAATCTATTTCCCAAACAAGCTCGTGTTAAATTCGCATGTCTCGAAGTCTTTAAGGCCGAGGCTAATAACTCAGACGTGACTATATATGTTCGGATCTCGAACGTTAATCTCGGAAACCCTTAACCAACCCAACCTAATGTGTTGCTGATTCTATGCCATTGCCGCCTTTATGGCTCTACATCTCGCACAAAGCTTTTAAACTGCCATTACGATTTGATAGACTTCTTTTGTTCGAGTCATTGAGCTTCTATTGCATCAATCTGCGATGCCTTCGTTTGGACTAGGAAGTTTTTCAATTTAACGTGATATTTTATGATACTTTTATTGTTATCGTTACTTAAATCGTAATTTACAACACAACAATTTAGTGATACCATGTCCAATTAATTAAGGTCGTTGAAAATATCATATTCGAAAATCGGTGCATCAATCGAATAAAAGCAATACAGCTACTTAGCGATCATTGATTTAAGACTCAATGAAGTCAGTTGGTACGACGGGAAGTTCTCAATTATAATTAATACGTCTCATTCAATTCGCACTGCTACGAACGTATATTCATACGGTCATATCACGCTAAGGCCGTTATACACTATGGTGTGCTTCAAGGTTTGTTATGGGACCACTTTTGTTTTCACTAGGTATTTGTAAGGGAACGTTTGTCTAATTTCAAATATTTTCGTGTCTGGAATTAGATAAATGTAAAATTGGTTTATATAGAAACTCTGAAGATTATGAGAGATATTTTTATGGCTACACGCACGCATCCAATAAAGAATTGTACGTACAGAACAAGCCTAACTGTGTATGTATGAGTAACATCCGGCAAGAGGACATCTGTCCAATCTACTTTACGAATTATCGTCAGTTGATGTCATCCTCGATCATTGTATCTTTATTGCACTTATCACGTTTAGTATCTGTTATTTGTTAATTTACGAACACTGCGCTATTGCAGTGTCTCTACAATTTACAAATATGGAAAGCATTAAAGATAGGATCGACCAGGCGTGAATTATGATCTTTAATAATTTATAAACATTTGGCGATTGCCTTATCAGTATTGTTATTGTATGTATAGTTTTGTTTATAAATATTTGACGTTAATTTAGAATGTATTCTGGTTCTTATGAATACGAAGAGAATATATAATAGTTCAGAGTCGAGAAAAACGCTCAGCTAATAAGAGTTTGATTAATAATAGCCAAAAGTAGCACTCGAGCGTATGATTAATTAAATAGTCTAAGATATTTTGAATTCAAAATAGAAATGTATAGTATCTCCGTTATAATTACTAAGTAGCACGCTTCGATATCGAGTTGGCGCCAGAGGCAAGATTTACACCGCAACTATTAAGCTGGTTGAACGCGGACCGTTATCACAGACAATATAACGACGACAAAATTAATTGATTATATTAGATCTTATGTATCAGGGGTGTTGGAATATTTTAATTTAGTCACGTGTCTGAGACAATTTTCTGAGAACGATTTATCAATATATATTGGGATTAATGATGCAGATTAATTATGTCAACAGCAATATGTTATAGGCTTGTTATGTCATAGCCATGTCAGTCATACAGACATTGCTAGTTTTATTTATCTAAGTAACTGGATGGTATTCTAATAACATAGCTGTACAATAACTTTTTGTATCTACGCTCGATATGATATTGTTTTTATGTTATGATTTTTCAGTAAGTAAATTATGTTAATTATTTATGAGAAATAAAGTTCTTCTTAAAATGTATTTTTTTAATTTGATGCAATAAATTAGTTGTATCTATACAATAAACTTTTTAAATAAAGGAACTGGGTACACATTACTTCAACCGACAAATAAGATCAAGCTTCTAGTATGTGTTTTAAATCGCCAGCGATTTATAATTGTTCTGAGTAGCTCGCGTTTAACCGGCCTTAGATTCAATAGTGTCTTATGCCCGCCAATATATTTCTCGTTCATTTCAAATTATGTAAATGGGATTTACGAAATGACTAGTTAAATATTATTCGTCCGATATATAGGAGAACTATTAAAGCGAATTTGATTTATTGTCTGCACGGCTGCATTCTCATATGTTGTGTGGATACCTATTTGGAAATCGATATGCGAGATTCAAATGTTAACCATTTATGCAGATCAAGTAATAGTTCGAATGTGATTTTCTTCTTTATATGGAATTACTTTGTTTGGCTTTTGAAATGATCAAAATTAATGACTTTTCACAGTATTAAGTAATATATAAATCAGTCGTATGCATAACTTCCTACTCATAGTAGGGTAACTTTTCTGAATAAATACTTATCTGTAAAATATTTTTCCGAAAATGAATATTAATTGTTTTTTTTATGAAATTTTAGTAACATTCAGCGAATGTCATGACGGTGAATGTATATCAAAATGATGCGCTATAAAATTTAGAGAGTTTATGAGTTTAGAAAGAAGAAGCTATAGATTCATAGATAGAAGACATTGATTTATTAGTCGCACGCTTGAAGTTTTTGATGTAAATGCACACAATATTGAAATTATGTATAAACTAAACTATTTAATCGTGTTAGGACGGAGGTTGAGGAGACCAATAATACGAGTGAGATCCATAAATAGACTGTCTGTATTCAAGATAATACCTCAAAATATACGTTCATTATAGAGTACATAATATTTATTATACTACCACTGTCCTATTGCTGGGTTCGGGTCTCCTCACACAATGTGAGGGACACAGGCCATAGTCCACCACGTTGGCCATGTGCGGATTGGTGGACTTCACCCACCTTCGAGAACATTATGATGAATCCTCGGGTGTGCAGGTTTCCTTACGATGTTTTGCTTCACCGAAGCAAGTGATAATTAACTTGTAATACGCACATAACTTTTTGAAAATTAGTGGTGCGTGCATTATTCGAACTCCCACGTTAGGGGAACCAACGTTCGAACCACTAGGCTATCACTTACCTACTTAAAAATGTTATTATTATTTAGTATGACGGCAAGGCGGTCTTCGTCCAACCGACAAGCGATGGATGCGGAACGCGCTCTGTTCCTTATTACCGTCGTTTGTTCTCGGATTTATTGGACACGAAGTAACGGTCGCAGCTCTCGGCCCTACGGTGCTCTCCAGTGTCTTCTAAGCTGTATTACTATTATGATCACTCGGCCGTGTGAAACTTGAAGGCGTCTTCATGTTTGCTTTGATCACTAAATCTCCTATACTCGTTTTAACGGTATCTCCGTATAATTCTATAGTATGTCCATTTATTCCTTTTTTGGAAAGATTAATTTGGTATTGTTTATTTGTAAGAGCTTTTATTACTTATATTTTATAAGTTCTTAATATTGTTCTTCGACTTGTTTTAATAATGTTCTCTTAGTATATTTCATTGCATAATTATAGTTCTTCATGAATACGTATATATTATTCTTATCGGATTCTGTGAGTTATTTGTTAATGTCACCATGCATTTGTAATAAATGTAGCAACTGTGATATGCCACCACTTTCTACTGCCACGATAGTATTTATTTATATTGCAATGAAATAAGCATTTCCTATGTACGATAGATGAAGTGGTTTCACTGACAAATTGTTACCTACGCTTTGTCACATTAAATAAGTCTAATCAAACGGCTGTGTAGTTGGAGACTTATCATTTATCTTGAGTAATTTGTCAATACAATTAACATTACACATAGTGATAGAATTCATCAAAATAGAATAGAAATTTAGTCAAAATGAATTTATGCAATTTCAAGTCTAAACATTTGGAATTTTTAGAAAATTGTGGAACAAATTTGCCGTAAGAAATTTAAACGACTTATTAAATGGCTTTGTGACTCGTAATTACCACTCGTTTATTATATAGTACACGATAGAGCAATGAATGTGTACTAACTAGCGGTGGCGGTGTTATAAATGACGTCCGATACTATCGACCCGGACTTGTCAGTCATCTCAGTTGGCGTACCAGACGAACTCGAACCACCATCAACAGTTAACAAACCGTTTGATTCACGACTTTCTATCATTGATTTAAAGCCGAAATTTATATAACATGCTTATTTTGTAGGTGCAAGTTAGCTACGCTCATCCATCATTCACGAAGCGGGCGCGTAACGAGGCTTTATTCGAGGGCCGAGGATGCGTCCGCGACGGTTTTTACACCATCCCGTGCTCTTATTGATGGATCACGAATTTGTATTAGCTTATCTCTAACAAATATACATCTTGATCAACGTCTGTCCGCGTTTAACGTTGTATTACTTCTATACTCGTTATCCGTATGTTTATCTACGGAGTTTTTAGTATCCCATAATGAATGTCTATTCATTCCTCTAAATGGACATTATTATTCCTTAGCCTTCTTTTCAACAGTATCAATGGTGGGAAGTCGAAAGCTTCAAGCGGCCATCAGATAGTCGGAACTTCGCATAATTGAATAACTAATGTTGCTAGACTCCCCACGTAATAAGTGACGCTGGTGTGCTCCCGTGGAGAAATCACCCTAACGATCGTCAGATTTTATCGTATCCTGACGTTTCAATACGGCACGTCTCCGTCGGGATCAATTGACGTGCAGGCAAGTAAATCAAAGATTTGTGTTTTAACTGTTTTACGATAAATAAATAAATATAAATAATGATTTTTAATAATACCCGTGAATTGATAAAATACGGGTTTTATGTAGAATGTTGAGCGTCAATATTTATTAAAGATGAAAATAATTATAACGATAATTTTAAGCCACACTGATAATATGAATTAATTTATTTTGATTTAGGTGCGCCGGAGAGGAGAAATCATTTTTAAAAATATCATACGACACCTAATAAATACAAAGAATTCGTTATTTTTTCAGTTTATAGCTATTTAAGAATGTACTCAAAAGTTAAATAGAAGATATAAATAAAAAAGGAAACACGACGTGTAAGTCATCCATATTTTATTAGAAAACGGTCACTTACCAAAATCCGATCTCTTATACAAAATATTACTTAAACATTACGCACTGAAGTTTGTAACACGTGTCTCTGATTTAGGTACTTGATTAATTTTAATATATTATGTGTTCGCTACGAGCGTGTAGTAGCACAGGAGCTTTATCTACAACCTGGGTCATTTGGTTACTGTCTACCGTCAGGAATCCACCGCGACCACGGAATGCGGAGGGCGTCAAACGTTTGCGCTCGCGTCGTGAGCAGTGGCTCTGAGATTTTATCGAACTTTCTTCCGCGGATTCACTTTTGAGCGTGCTATGCATCGGTACTTTGCATAAGTATGTTTGTGTAATGTATTTCGTGTTCAAAATGTTTTTTCGAAAACTTTATTGTAATTATCATTGTCATATTTTATTTCGATAATTAATTCATATGAATTCATTCCATTGTCTCTCATTTCTCATTTCTACTACTGGTTAAAGGGAGTTTGATAGACGTTTTACTGTAGTGTTCATTTTGTAACGTTGAAAAATATTTATGGCAATTATCAAACCCTTTATAGCATTACGATGCAATAAAACAAAACCCTGTTTTGCCCCCTCTCGTGTCTCATCGTCCGTCGACTATTTAAGACTAATATTAAGAACATTACACATTTTTACATCGAAGTAAAAAAATGTTCATATTTAATACAAATAAAAAAATACAAGTATATTAGACTGAAATATTTTTTTTAAAATGATTACAGATGGTTAGTGTATTCTTTTAGTTTATCAATGATGCTTATGTGATTTTAATGGCAAAAGAATTAAATAAACTGTTTAAGTAAACAATAGTTAAAATTGAAGCCAATCAGGGCTCGCTGTCAAATTAAGAGTACGCTAAATGACACTAGAGCTCGTCATGATCATACAATAGGATGCTTTATAATGATCTTTTTTATTTTCTCTGAACATTCGGCCATTGCCTATCGTAGCCTTGAGGCGGTGTTTCTTTTATGTGGGCGCTGCGACCTGATGTAAGAGTTCTTTATTATTTTATCTGTCGTTTTTGTCTGTATATCATTCCTCTATACGTTCATAAATGCAGTCAGTTATTTATGAAATTCCAGAACTGCTAGGCTCGTTTGTGACTTTGTATTTCGGATCCTGCATGGCGGGACCGGTTTTGAATCTGGAATATTTTTTTTTATGTTATGTGTGAAGGTTGTTATGAGTCAATGATAGTTTGCATCCCTTACATTTGATCGTGCCTCACTAAATGGTAATTGCTTCTTAAAAAACGACTATATCTCATAATGTCCCTTGAAGTTTGCATATGAGCATTTTCAAGTGTTAGAAGTTGTATAAGCCTAGGACCTAGAAGATCAGATAATGGACTATATTCAAGTAGAAAAGCTAAGCTGCAACCAAGAGGTGGACTTACTAAAGGCTACGCTGCAGGCCGAGAGGTGGACTGACTGAATGACTTCTAAACCCAATATTCATAGAACAACGACGTTCAACCCAAAGCTGATGATACCGATGGCATCATACTAGCTGCACCTGCACACATTACTCAAAATATTGCAGGATTTGCCGGTACGAAACACCATCTAATGGCTGTTTAGACGGAAATTAAATTACGGGGCTCGATGTATTAGATTTTATCCGCTCGATTATTTGATTGATCTTTACTGATTCTCTCGCCGTATTTTAAAGCTGTGTCGAAAACTTAATGTTCGCAGTATACACGTCTGTTATTTTGATTGCAGTATTAACATTACGAGTAGTACTACGCGCATGGCTGTGCATAAAATTGATTTCGTATACTAAATTGACTTTTAGACGTACGCAACGTGTGATGTAAGTTTTACGCTGAATGTAATCTATATGTTTTATGTCTGCGTACGCCACCGGGAGATGATTAATAACTTCACCGACGGTGATAGTAGGACGAGCGCACCGACCGATGGACAGTCTGACAATATTGTCTCATTTATTGCTAATGATCTATTGAATATTAGCTATTTACTGTGATCGCTTCTCTTGTGCAACCTACGTCTATGATTTCTAAAACAAACTATACCTATTCTTTTTAGTTTTGAAAGAATTCAGGTTGGTGATTATGATGCATTGTTATAATATTTACAATATCTTAATTAATATTAAGTCTCTATTCTTATAACGTTTATACATTTAATATTAACTACGATGTTGTTGCGATTTTTTAATTTTATATAAAGATTTTTGTAGATGGTCTATTATAATTCATTATTTATTGAGGCAAGCGAGTCAGTAACGGTTATGATTTCGATCATTAATGCGTGGTCGAGGAATTGTAATGGAATTAAAACATTTGCATTGATTATGCGAAATTATTAACAGGTAAAAAGAATTCACGATATATTTATTTTTCGTTAAGGTCAACGGCTTATGAAAATTGTATAATAGATCGATGATTTATATTTGCTTAAAACTGTAATTTACAGAGGGTATTCAAGGTCGATCTTTGGCTCCAGCCAATTACCGATTTGGAAAAGGCAATCAGTTAAGGTCTTGAGCGCACTGTTTCATAGCACCTCCTGAAGATTTAACAAAAAAAATATGTTTAGAACTTCCGATTACAGACATGTGATATGCATATCAACCATCGTTGCTATGGCGACATTAAAATTATTAATTCGTGACATCATCATATACCGGGAAATTATAAATGCACTCAGTCTGTAGTTGAGCTTTATACACGTTGCATATTATTTAGTTCGGTTACATTTTTATATCTGGATTTATTCGAGGGATTGTTATTTAGTCGAATCCGTCCAAAGTGAAATAATGCAACAAAATATAGGTAACGTGTTATACAAAACAACTAAGTGCTGGAGGAAAGATGAGTATTATTTATTTACTATATTCTGAGACACAAAACGTACGGCATAAAGAGTGTTATTTAAAAAAATACTGTTATAACGTTCGGCGAAATTGCTGTGTTTTGGATTTGAGCCATCGATATCTCTCGGCGTGATCATTTCAAATTGCTCAATAACATGGTGAGCGCAGTGTTGGTTCAACAGATTCTATTGTTCTTTACGACGTGCAACGTTATTATTTTAAAAACGTTTTAACTTTCACTAAGCCACGGAGCATGTCATCACAATGCGTTTTTTGTAGCGAAGGAAACCGTGATGTGTCCTATTTTCTCGTGCTCCAAGGCCAGCTAGTTCGACTTATCGACTTATTACAGTAACTGTTTTAAAAGTTCTCTATTCAAAGGTGCTTTGCACTTTACTAATTCACAAGCTAAGTTCGCTTTTATGTCGTATGCGATAGAATTAAATTTGCCTTGTCGATAGTCATAATCGTCTCTAGACTAAAATTACGGTTCATTAAAAAAGTGCTCTGTTTCGTCGCGGTTTTCGTTGATATTTTAATATTCGTTTCTCGGAAAAAGATAACGCGCCCGCTCAGCCCATGACGGTATAATTTACGCGCCCGTATAACATCTAGATATTGAGAATTTCTTACAAAAATTTATGACTAACCCACGAGATAAAAGTGCATCGTGAATGGCTATTGGAAGATAAGTGTGTGTTCCCTGAACGTTGTTAAGTGAGTCGTCTCGTTGACAACTCGCGTGTATTATCTGTATCCCACAGATAACGCAATGAATTGTTACAGTTTTATCTGCGTCGCTTTCATCGGCTATAAAAACTTTATGGTATTCCCGATATCGACGTCGGGTTCAATTTCTTCAATAACTATCATCAATAATATTCCGCATGTAATACGATGCACTATTTCGCTAACCTCCGTCCGGAATTAATTTCATCGTTCGTCGGTCGGCTTCGAGCGAACCGTAATTATCGTGGCATCGATTCTGTGCGCCCAGTAATGAAGATATCGCCTCATCTTCTTTATTGCAATAATGAAATATAGAAATAGTTGGAGCGCCATGATTTACTGCTTCCAGCCACATATCACAAACGGCAGGAAATATGCTCGTTGTAGTCTTATCTCAGGAATCCTGTTGTAGGCTTACTAATGTAGAATGTTATTCTTGTGTTGCTTACAAATTGCTTTGCACATGAAAAAACTATTGTTATGTTGATATTACGCTTACTGTTGTTAAGAGAGTGTAATTGTTTGTAAATATCCTGACTTTTCAAGCTTTTTATTAATGAAAGCTAGAACTATGAGCGCTCTAAAATGTTCTAGGATTTCTTGATCGAATAGAGAATTTTATTTCTAATCAAAGAACAGTCGTAAATGAGCAATTGATGTTTAAATCGATCATTAATTTTGCGTTCTTAAGGCATAGTTTATTTGTAATAAATCATTATGTTCTTCAGTTGATGTAGCTTGTAAGATTCCATTTAAAAGTTAATTAATTAGTCTTGAGCAGTGCTTAAACAATGCCCGTTCCTTTATTGAACAATACGATAAAGATAAAGCCTTATAATGGCATGTGTGGCACCATCGACTGCAGTTGTAAAACGTTTTAATAACATTTATTAACACTGTAGTTTACTGGGACCACACATGCGAATTGAAGTGTGTGTACACAATACATACATGAGATGTTGTTTTCGTTTCATCCAATGATAAGCAGGTAATGATTGTAATCGATCTGTATCGCTGTAATACAGTACGTAAGTGATATCTAACGATAACTTTCGATCGATCTTCAGGTCTGTTGACGGAAGTGTTTCTATAATGGAGATATTGTTCCCTCGGTGTTTACTCCGTTTAGAACTTGAACTTTAAATAATTTATTTCTCGTTTAACTTAGTTTAAAGTTCTTTTCTGTCAAGTTAACTTTGAGTATGTATTATTTTGGTCCTACACAAGTATTTTCGTTACCGTCTGTGTAACATATTTCTAGGTATTTTAGGCCTGCTTTTCTAGTGGTTCGAACGATGATTTGCGAACATTGGGGGGTGAGTTCGAATCCTGCATCTCTAATTTTCAAAAAGTTATATGCGTATTATTATTTGCTTCAGGAAGGAAACCTGTACATCTGAGAGTTCTCCTTAATATTCTCTAAGGTGTGTGAAGTCTGTCAATTCGTACTTGGTCAGTGTGGTGGACTTATGCCTATACCCCTCACATTGTGAGATGTACAGTTATAGTATTAATTAAGGCTGCTTTATCACCAAATATATGCTAGGTCAGGTTCTACCTTAAACACGAAGTTAAATAACATAGCTTGCGGAAGGAATTACGGTGTTTTGTTATTCTGAGTTCACACGGCGACTACGCGGTGCATTTGACGTACACGGTCGAACTTAACCGCAGTGACAACAAAAAGCGTATGAAAACGCAAAATTGTTCCACGGCGTCATCACGTGTATCGCCGGACGTTGACCGTATACGTCAAAAAAATATGCACTTAAGGTGACACAAGATTATAACGAATCAATGATATAAATATGTACTGATTCTATAATTCAAAGAAAATGGTGATTAATTTTGTACTTTTAATTCCTTTGTTGTAATTTTATAGATAAAGTTTCGTTTTTATCTTATAAAGATTACGATGAATTTAATGTGTTTACTTTGTTTCAGGAACTCGACACATCACTCTCATGAACACTGAGAAATAAAGGCCGCATCACATAATTATAAATGTAAGTTTATATTTTTATATGTTTATATTTGCCTAAGTGCGTTTGTAGTTATTTTCTTTAATATTTTGGGATAGTTTACACACGAATTTATCTTGCTTTGGCAAAATAAGTATAAATAAACACTCGATTTGTCGTTTTTCCTAGTTAAAGTTATTGATATTAAAATATTTGCAATGTTATCTTTATTTTCATTGCTTCTTTTATTAAATTCACCAAGCCCATATACAAACACGTCAGCATCCGCGCGGATGTTAACCACGTGCTTCTAAGCGCGATGAACGAAAGTGTTCAGACATTCGCGGTGAGTGTGAAGTGAGCAGGGTAAATAGCCTCTTCATTCTACGATAGAAATCGAAGAAGGAATATGGGTACTTGATCCACAAAAAACGGTTGTTATAAGGTGTATCCACTTTTATTTAACAGGCTGAACTGAATATGCTTGAGTCACAAGTTAGTAAATAAAACCGCAAAATTAAAATTATGTCGTGACTAATGTAAGTCTTTTTAAAATTAATTTCTTTAAACCTAAACCTTACCGCATCGCCTCCACGAGTATTTGTTTAATAACGATCGAGTAACTGCCTCTGTATCATGATCTAGTACGCTTCCAATGTGGTTTTTGAATTGACAGTGGCTGTTGATCTTACCGGCTTCGCGCGGATAGGTTAATTGTAAATTTCGTGCGGTTAAACGCATTGTATCCGCGCGGATTCTGTCGTATCTGAACAAGGGTTCGTAGTTTCGATAGATTACTGTTTTATTATATGGAGTTTACTTAATCAACTTTTAACTAAATTTTCCATTGCAAATATTCAATCTTTCTCTCTTTATTACCTAATGTTTCATATTTTTTTCAATGTTTTTTGGACTTACAAGAGAGATTTACATTTCAGTTTTTGTTCCGAACGTGAGTTTCGTTAGTTCACGTGGCTAAATATACCGTCGCTAGTTGCTCGTAACAGAAAATATCGCAATAAATAATGAGACGTTTGTAATACTAATATCTCAACCGCGCTCTAATCTCGATCTCATCTGATATGCGCTATCTAGATCTCTCTTTCACGTTCCTCTATACAACCTGGCTTTATGTTAGAGAAAGACGGATGTATATACCCCGGTTCATTTCGAAACGTAATTATTGCTGGCTAATGAGATGCTAGACTTCTCAGAAGGGCAATTTGCTAAGGATTAGAGCCGGTGAAATTAGACTTTTAATAAACAGTGTCTATTGCTCGTAGGTGGTAATGAGGAAATTGGATGTGCTCTTTAACTCTTATTGTGTTTTTATCGGTCGGGCTGTAAGCGTAATCGATTAGCGGCAGATTTATAGTGGGAAGCCGTTCTTGTACGGTAACTAGTTGCTATAACATTTACCAGGGGATAGTTGAAAATGCACAATAAAACAAAAAAATACTATTGGGTTTAGCCAGGACGTTACACCGTGGATTGGTGGACTTAACAACACTTTTTACACAATATCATTTACTTGGATTTTCCCATGTCATTACAAAGTTTGCATCCAATGTCATTCATATATTTTTTTACATTCACGATAAAATAATGAGTTGTTCAATTATAATTTAATAACGAGGCGATGCGCGCATTCATTGGCGGATTTTTTTTATTTTCATACGAACTGTCATCCCCTTTTTCAAATTCTCAAGTAACGAATTCACTTCACTTCATGTTCCACTAAAGTCCTGAACTCTATAAAGACACTCTGTATGACTGTTCATTGTCAGACATTAATACTTCGCATTTTATCTGGAATGACGATGACAATTTTAAAGTTGTAACTTAATAAGGCAGTTAATATCTCGTGAAACTCGCTATCTCTAAAAACGTTCAACATCTGCTGTCGATAATATCCTTTGACGATTTTATACGCCGCCGCTCTGCAATACTCTGCATAACCCGAGGCTGTGGAGTTTATAGTATACCTATACATAATCTACACTATGGCGTCCACAGCCTTCTCTAATCGTTAAGTGGGCATGCGTATAAATCATATTGCACGTAAAACTTTCATGCTTTATTTCTTTCACACACCCCTTGCGTTTTGATTTCAAGGAAATATTTACGAAAACAGGCAGTTCGAATGTGTGTTCTTTATAAAAAAATGTGATAAAAAAAATATTCGTAGTAGAATTGCTATACAAGATAATAGTATATTAAAGAAACTTCAAAAATGTATTCGAGTCTTGAGTTACAAACGATAACTAAGTAAGACATTTTTTTATACACGATGTGAAAAAAATTGTTGTTTTATTTATAAATTACTTACTTAAATTGATTTTAACAGACTTCAAATGAAGAGATTCGGATTAACCTTTGTTTTATTGAACTACAATGAACTTAACATTAAAAGGTTTTTCTTTCAAATTCGCTTCCAATATAGTTGTAACGGCCTGATTTAATAGTAAGTTGTTTTTAGTTCACTTTTTTATTGAAATAATCATTCAGTTCATGAACATTTAATGTACTAGAATATTGTTATACACATATGTATATATACAGTAGTTCCGCGCAGAAAAGGTACGCCGCGTGGATATTAAATTTTTATTCATTTAATCATACATTTGATGTCATCACAAACTCCAGACATTTATTGGTAAATCGTTTCTAATTTATTTTATGTATTGATTCGATTACGGGTCTATTCGAAGTGTGTGTGTTCGTCGGCAATCGAATAGTAATTTATTACGCGAATCAGGGAATCGTTCGGTAGCTTAATTATAAAATTGATGACAGTTTGATTTACGAGTATAACCGGTGGTGATGGCGATTAGATCAATATTTTTTTGATTGGACTGTCTATTAGTATCAATAATCATATTATAAATAGTTCTATAAGATAATTCATCGGCATCGCAACCCATAACTGTCTCACTGCTGAGCTCGAGTCTTTTCACATAATGTGAGGGGACTAGACCATAGTTCACCACGCTGGCCAAGTGCGAATTGGTAGACTTCACACATTTTCGAGAACATTATGGAGAACTCCGGAGTGTGCAGGTTTCTCAAGATGTTTTCCTTCACCGAAGCAAGTGATAATTAAATTGTAATACGCACACGACTTTTTGAAAATTAGAGGTGCGTGCTGGATTTGAACTCTCGCCCCCACATTCTGGAGACCAACGTCAGAACCATTAAACTGTCACTGCTGTAATTGGAGAATTATGATGGTTGAAATAGATCTTATATAATGTAATTACACAATCTAATTATATTGCTATTAAACGACAACCTGTTATAAGTGTGGGTACTATGACATACGTTTGAATATTGAGTCATAACGCCTAGACGGTGTGTGGTAATATCGTGTACTTAAATGACACTGTATTTTTTTGGTCAGTGGAAAATGGTACCTATTATAACCGGTAACTACTAATACAACATATATATAGTAGCCCAAGTAGCCTTAAAAGGCTTCCTCGTAATGGTTTCACGGTAAAAGAAAAAAGATGCCCATGGCAAATGAAATAATTTAACATTTATTTCAAATGTGGGTATTTAGTGAAGCATAGGTAGGTGGTGCTGGTGTCCTGAACTGTAGCGAGGGTAGTTACAAGTTTATAAATATAATACTCACCCACACACTTGTATTGTAATTGTGTTGGCATGAACTAATACACTAATGATATCACAAACCACATGTGTACAAGACATCGACATTTATCTGTCAGTCGGCAGTCGAACTGGGGATCTATGGGTTCGCATTCAAATAAATATAAAAAAACTGTCAAGTGCGTGCCGGGCCACGCGCAATGTGGGATTTTGTGGATGTACCTAAGTTGGTTGAATATTATTCAGTAAATTAAATGCATTACACAATTATACCACTTTTCGTTATTTTGTCACATGTATAACACCTACCATTTAGCTGGCACAGGGGTCACAGGGGTGAGGAGGGGGGAGGGGCTAATTAACGATCTGTGCATTATGCAGTCGGATGGATATAAAGAACTAGTTCAGTTTGACCAGGGAACCCTAAAAACATTAATTAAATATATTTCACGCGTCGTTCCACCAATTTCTTTGTTACCAACAAGTGGAAGTGCATAACTAATCCATTCACGATTTGTAATTTTGCAACGCCACGCGGGCGATGTGTCCGCACGTCGGTCAAAATGTGCGCACGCGCATCTCGCCGTGAAATTCTATTTTCTGTTTGTGCGAATCAAATGCAGCTATCACGGCGTGTCTAGTTTGTCTCACACTGGGAACGAAATTAAATCATGAACGATGTTGTTTTATTATAACTCTATTGCGTGGACGTTGTATTTTCATGGACTTACGCTGTGAATCCACCAGACATAACGTAGCGAGGGCGTGTGAGGAACATATCCACCGACTTTTGGATATTACTTATTTTTTCTTGCCTCTTGTAATAATTCGCAATGTAACAATTACCAATGCTTACTAAAGGGAATAACTACTGTTAGTCTTCTAACGGTTGTAACATTCACTGTCCTATTCACAAATAATACTCAGGAGTTACTAATTAAATACCTCTAAATTAAATAAGTCTGCTACATTCCTGCTCAAAGTTTTTACAAATGTCTATAGGCAATTGGAGACGGTGGTTCTGCAAACTCGCTTGCTATTCTTATCGTATTGGCGTTTTAAAAACTAAATTTAAGCTTTTATACCGCAAAAAAACGAACTGTTCTATTCTCTGTTCAGGAGTATCCTCAGTGGAGGCATTCCTAAGTATTAGGTCACAATTGTCAAAAAGACGTTTTGTCATCGAAAATACATCAGTATGTCAAATTTCAACTTCGTAGGATAAGGAGGCAATAGTTCTAGTTCTGTTTGTTAGATATGAACCAAACAAACACACTAACAAACATTGCAAGTTAAATAAAAGCTTTTAAAAAAGAAGTTGACATTGTACCTCGACGATTTTTAGTTCAACGTGTATCAATAACAGTGTTTTAAGTGGAGACTTGATTTATATCTAAGTTTCTTGTTTTGTTGGACACCGGATGTGAACCGAGCTCAAAGCAACCAGCACTGCGTTGATTCAAACATTTTATATCATTGTATGTTTTATATTTTATGTTTTATATTTACTTTTATATTGTTAAGCAGTCGTTTTTACAACTCATTCTATATTCAAATCGTCGATTAATGAGTATCCGGTTAATAAACATGAGAGATTAATTTTATTGAACAATTAATTGCTTCGTTACAGCTCATTAGCTATTGATTCGATAATATTTAACGTTGTTCAAATAGATTGGAAACTTGAATGATAGAATTTGATATGATTGACTGTGATGATGGAGATGTTTTAAAATACTTAAGTCTGCTCTTTGATAAATGTTTCGTTACTTTTCGGAGTTATTTTCCTTGTCATAAGTGAATGGGTGACTATAATATCGAATAATTGTAAGTAGCGATAAGGTCCGGGATGTTAACTTAATTTAATAATATAGCAGTGTTCGTGTAATATTTTGGGTTTTAAGTTATCTATTGCAAGTCTACCAATCCGCATTTGGCCAGCGTGGTGTACTATGTCCCCTAAATCTGTACCCCTCAAATTGTCAGGAGATCCGAGCCCAGCAGTGGGATAGTAAGGGGTTGTGATGGTGATGATGATTGCAAGTTGCGACTGGTCTCTTATGTTACTTAATAATCAGTTTAAAATATTAAGCTTTTTGAGAAGAGTACTTGTCTATTCTAGGGGTGTGAACGTCGATGAAAGATTTGCAGAGGACTTTCTTTCTCCATTTCTTCTCTATGAAAAAGCATTTTTGTGGAGCGCTAGTGGAAGCAAAATATTTGTAAAATTGGCTGGTACAGATTCCACAGTCCAATACGAAAGACTTGGCACTATAGCTTCATCAGTTACTTACCAGACTAACAGGGAGATAGTTTGGTTTCAATAATGGATGATGACCAGTTACCATCAAGTGGTGTATGTGGGTGTTGGTTCTCTGTTTAGCTAAAAGAATAAAAGATACACTTTCATGAGATCTGCTTGACTTCCCTTCTTTAATACATAATAGAAACAATGCATAATCGTAAACCGATTTGCGTCTTTGACATTTATTGTGTAGTCTGTTCTCTGTATCTACTGAAAGATTCGTAATTATTCACAGTGTAATGTCATGTCGTGCCCGTGTAATGCAATAAATATACGTCCTGGGTATTAATCTATATGCAAACTGTTCCGCCGTGAAATCCGAAGTCTTGCAAGATCTGTATTGTACGTCATTTGAACTTAGAGTTTTAAGGGGATGTGCCTTTGATATTAAGTTAGTTAAATAATATCAATTTAGTAAAATAAAACGGGAGCCAAATTATGTTTCAATGACATATAAAGTAATATTTTATTTACATTAAAATAAGTATAAAATTATTTGACTAATTTATTCACAAAGTATTAAAAGACAGTGAATGAAACTTTTTATGAACATAAATAACGTACCAAGAAAAAAAAACAGGTTGGGGAAAAAGGATTAGCAGATAAACTTAACGAACAATCAGAGTCTGACAAAAAGTACGTACTTCAATTTTATACGGTTGTGATGATCTAGACCAGGGATTCCCAAACTATTTGGGCTATTGACCCCTTTTGCAAAATAAACTGATCGATACTTCACACCCCCAGAACTAAGTTACTTTAGAAAAAAACTACTTATCGACTTATTGAAGTTTTAAAAGGACAAGTATCTGTTACTGAAATATTAGTAATTCTTATAATAGCTAGAAAGAAACACTTATACAGTTCTTTGACAGTTTTAAATGTAAACTTGTGTCAATTAATAGTGGTACATTTTACACCCCGTCGACTCTTAAAATCTTTTAGTTTGACCCTACAATTGCAAATATAAACTTCTGTCAACTAATAGGGGTAAATTTTACACCTCGTCGACCTCTAAAATCAGGTATCGTTTATGTTGACCCCTGGGAAAATATTCACCACTTTGGGAATCCTTGGTTTAGACAGTTCATGCCCGCGCCGCCCACTATGACAGAAGGTCTAACTGATTTATCTCAATAATAACTTACCTTACAAAACTATCCTAGCACTACTGTATTACACGTATTTATCTTAGCACGACATCAAGTTGTATACATTTTGGTACAAAACAGGTATTGATGGTATTTTGAGATTTGGTGACCACGTCTATTCACCTAACCAAATTAACGTGGTAGACTGGTCAGTAGCTTTATGATACACAAGTGGATCTCATTATAATGGTGACTGGAAGAGAACTATCAAGATTTAAGTCTACCCGTCATTGAACCTATCTTCATGATTGAGCTGTTAAAATTAAACTGAAGGCGAGGTCAAAGTCCGCGTCGATATTTTTCCGTGACAATATTAAGATAAAAAGTAATATATCACTTTACTACGAAGCAAAGCATTTTTGAGTGTGTTGTTCGTCAATGAGGAATTCCTCTGTGTAAAGCCGTCTATAAAAATAGCAGTAAGTTTATAATGTTTTTTGTGCTTAGAATGAGTTCTCTTATGAGAATGCATATGTATATACAACTTTATACCTGTTTCGTAAAATCCAAAAATATTGTCATCGAAACTAAAATGATAATTATACATATATATTTCTCAACTCCTAACGATAAAAGAAGAGTTGGTTC
>DWPA01000534.1:0-24095 GCA_018251375.1 Calpodes ethlius
GGGTAAGACAACATTGCGCGTTTAAAAAATAATTTATTTATTTAACAAAGATACGCAATCGATCCGATTAATTTTGTACCGAAACAATTACAGTATATTTTAAATCTTCTCAATTTTATTCATTTATTATTTTATTTTTTCTACGATACACAATAAAACCTGTATGAATATATACAGACGAATAAATTGTCGATTCACAATAAAAATGTTTTTGTATACGCCCTGTCATTAAAAATATCGTGTTCTATGAGTATAATGACACAACGCCTTCAAAAACAGAATGAGTTCAACAATATGTATTTTATTCTCGAAAACGCTAACAAGTTTGCAAGCGCAAGGCTAGTTTAATAAAATGTCATTTACACTGCCACAATGCCGCAACATTGCACTACCAAGGCCAATATAGTACAATACAAGAGCAACATTTAATATATTTTAGGCTGAAAAACAATAATGTACTTGACAAACGAGCAGTGTAACAAAACTCAACCTTAACCTAGTATCGAGTTTGTATTTAATCAACGTTCGGCTGCACGGTCACAAATTAAAATTCTGGTTTAAGGCCATGGCTGCAAATTGTAGGCGGATATTATAAAGTTCATTTCGCCATTATTGTGTTCATTATCACAAGCTGTCAACTGTCTTAATCTTAAGCCGTGTCCGAAAGTATAAAAAATAAAAACTGCGGTTCATTATAATACTTTTTTATCTATAAATGCGAAACACTTAAGCTACAGATGTTTTAAGCCCACTAACAAGGTTGCTTGATTTTCAATTGTCTTTCACTGCTATTCAACTATATTGATAAATTTGACATATAACGCACATCTCTAGTAGAGCAGCCGTACACTAATCAAATGTGAATTGGCATCCGAAAGTGTTTTGTTATTTTATTTTATTTACAAATTTATTTTGTATAAAAACAACAGTCATAGCGTAGAATAATCTGAAAACAGACAGACGAACAGGATAATTTTAATTCCATTTTTCCTCTTACCTACAAAATCAATTAAATCAAAGGCATGACGCTTTATCGAAAAATAAAAAAACTGCCTCGTATTTATACAGGTTCTCCTACACTACGACAAAAACACGTGTTAAAAATAAAATTTAATAAATTAAAATTAAATCATTTTTCAAAGGAAGGTGGCCTGACTTGGTAAATATTTTACCACCATGCAAGCGCTGTCTGAGATCCTATGTCACCCCGAATGAGAGTTAGAGGCCAAAAACATCTATCAAGAAGAACCTGATGACTACATCAGGTTACAAGCTACTAAGCCTCGTACCATTATTCAGCAGGTTGCAGTGCGAGTTCAATAATTGAGTCTGAGCTAAGTCTTGTTGTTACCCCTTAGGACATATAATCGCCATTTGTACAAGTATAACCAGCTACCAATCACTGTTGAAACCGTAACAGTTTTGTTTATTTTCTTGCAAGTTAAGCATTACTTGTTGTGAAAGAAACAGAATACCGCACTTCGTCTATAGTGTATTCTATCTACCGTAGCTTCATTCAACATTAAAATAAGATACCTCTAGAGAGAATGGAAAGAAGCGAATAAAATGTGAATTGTATGAAGGTTTGTTTTATGAATTCATTAATACATCGTTTCCACTTGAAAATTAAAAGTTTCGTAACCTACTTCTAAGTGAGGAAAAATTAAATTAATTATTAACTGTTTTCATTATTTAAATGGAAATCTACGAGGATTTGAATAAATGATTTGTTTCTATTCTTTATATATAGTAAAGAGTTATGAGAAAAACTATAATTAGGTACCTAACGGTTTGAACGTCGCACATCTCTTCTAAAAGGCTATAAATAGGTACTCAGTATTTTAAAAGTCAGTGTAATGTATGGATCTTCTGGTTTGAAATCTTAGAAGCAAGTTTATTTTTCATAGTTATATGCTTATTAAAAACTAATATAACTTGCACCCATCATACGAATATATGCAAATATAATACAAAGAAACCTAAATACTTCCAGATATTTGTTATTTTATCTCACTGGCTCCTCTGATTTTGATCAACGAGGTGGTCTAATGGTTATTCCTACCTCTCAATAACAGTGATGCCCGCGTTAGAAGTAATTTACTTACTTGTGATCTTAAATACCTTATGAATATAAACAATAAATAAGATTTATTAATAATAACTTTCGAAATCAGTTGTTGAGTTCGATTTTTATTTGGTCGCTCACGAAGCTAACATTTCAGAGAGATTTCTCACCATTCCTTTAACCAAAACCATAATACTTGTAACGTTATTTTCTGTTCCCTTCATATTAATATTTTTTTGTGTAAACTATGCAGTTTTTTTAATTATAATGTAATAGAAGCAAACCGCTAAAGAATCATAATGAATGTAGGGTGAATAGTTCATCATAATTATTTAAAAGAGATAATGAAACTAAAGCTTAATTAAGAAACCTCCTTGTTTTTATTGTGTCCCTGTTTAAAGTTTTAAGTGATGAACATTGTAATCCAGGACGCACAGACAAAACGTGCAAAAAGAGAAGAGCTGTTCGTGAAAAAATGAAAGAAGAATTATAGCGACGGGAAGGTTCTGGCTAATTTGCATGCTATTAGATTCTGCCGGTTAGTATCAGCTTCTTCTAGCTAGTTCCGAATTAAGTAATAGTTTAAGTTTGGATATTTTCAACACATCTAAGAAGAATCATATTTGGACATTTCCTTATTTCATAAGAAACCATCTAAGAGTTAAAAAAAAAAACAAAAAATATTTTATCTTTTTAAAATGTTATGAAATCACTTCATTTAGGTTTATAATAAATTGTATATAAAACGTCCACTCCTTACTAAGTGCGGCGTGAAAGAATAAATGAATGAAATTAATTTTGAATAAATCACTACCATTTCTAGTCTATATAATGTATATACTATACTAGCATGTAGCAATATAAATAAGTAAATAAGAGGACAGAAGATATTCACATATTTTCAAACTATAATTTTCAATTCATGACTGTCTCATTGCTATCCTCAAATTTCCCCAAACAATGATAGGTTGCCCAAATTGTACGAAACTACCCACATTTGTTGAAATAGTATGGAGAACTTGGTCGTTACTTATGTCGTTTATCATACAAGTGTTGTATTTAAGCCTTACTATACCTTTCACTACCGTGATATTATACGGCAGAAAATTACCATGTATAAATGTTTTGAAAGGTTTATAATCATTCCCATTATTCTGGTCGTATTAGTATAAGATGCTTCTAATGTGGCTTCTTGACATGTCAAGGTTTCTCAGTAAAGTCTGACGTGTATAACCTTAATGTCAGAATTACAACAAATAGGGTAATTGCTCCGGTGATGGACGTCACATCCGTTTACGTCATAAAGGAAATGTCTTTCCGCCTAGGACGTGAAAGTCTTCGAGATAACGTTGTGTAGGATTTTAGTGACTTGGCAAACTTATCATGTACGATTCGATTACAAATTAGAAACAGGGCATCAACGTATCGTAAGTAAAATAAATATATTTATAAACTGTACATATCTGTATATTGTATGACATGAACAAATTTCAACAGTCAACTGTATTTGTAGTCTGTATTTTACAGTACAGATAAACATTCAAACGTCAAATTATTTTGTAACACAACACAAATTCATCATCGTGGTAAGTTGCCTACGACAATGTCTTAGTTTTATAATAAAACCTGTAAAACACATTTTTTTAAATAATATATTAATTATCAATTCCTGCTTTTTCGTTAATAGCAGAGAATATATGACTTAAATTTGATGTCTCAATTATTAAATTCACAAAGTAATAGAAGAACTATAGCGTTTCCACAAAATAACGCTTTAGAAAAATTTTATTCTTATGGTATACATATAATTTAAATAATGTTAGTATTAAAAAAAATAGCTTTCAGTAAAATTATATGCAAAATTATATTTCCATAAATTAGTGCGCTGATTAACGCGTTAAATATCGCGATAAACTGTTGGCCACATCTGCATGTCATTATTGTTAGCATGCTAATTAAAACATTAGGCCGCAGATGTGACAAAAACATAAGTCAGTGCACGCTATGAAACCAAGCATCGTTTGCTACGAAGTGCTACGAGGTGCTACGACTCTACGGCTGCTACGCTCTGTTGCTACGGTTACACGACAGTGAATTCCACATACATGAAACGTGATTCGACTGCTAAGAACATTGCCTATATATATCTCTTAACTTAATATAACCGTGTTCTATATTTTCCTCTCAAAAATATCTATGATAATGTTTTCATCATATCCTTTTGTTTGTTATACTATATTTGTATATATGTTTATATTTTAGTATAAACACTCATAACAAAAATTAATAAATAATTATATCACCTATCATCACACCGTTCCTCGTTGATCTCAGTTTGACCTAAAGGTTAGCTGGTAGAGAATGCACTTAACATTAAACTCACCATTTGTATTATAATATTTTATATTGAAACCAATAGAGTTCCATATATAAAAAATAATGAACAAATATTATTAATACTGTAGGGAAAAAACCAAGTACAAAACTTATTTACAGAAAACAATAATTTCAAAAACTACCGCATGGTAAATAATAATATCACGAATACCTTGACAGTCTACTACGAAGAAAACGCGTTATTTATAAATCGCCTGATGAAACAATTATATGAACATAAGATTACGTTCCACGAAGCAATCATTGTTATTATGTAATATGAATATGAAATTAGTCTATGTTATATATGCACTAACGATTACTATATATAACTATAACTATAATAATTATTATCCGGCTGTATTTGTCAATTAATATTCTATCTTGTTAACGTCATGTCACTCTGTCATTCTGTCATTATCCATTACGCTGTCTCATGTCAATTACTTCTGTACATATGTTTAGAAATAATAAATTAACGTAATATATATATATCTCAACTAGATATTGCCCGCGGCTTCGGTCATGTATAAAAAAGAACAGCAATAAAAACGTTGTCGATTCCCTTCTATCCTTGGTTGCTAGGCAACGCTTTGTTGTTAAACACTTTCTTTATTTTTGCTGAATTATAACAGCGTAATCTTCCCACAGAAATGAAACGTTTTTACGGCGTTAAGTAACCAATGGCACTTTTCATCCTCCCAACTATCTTCACACCAAAAATAATACCATAGGGAAGCTCCATTGGGCCGTGACGAAGGACAAACAATTAAACACACTTTCGCATTTATAATATTAGTAATATTAGTTTATCACTATTTTAAATAACAAACCAATACAATGGTATGTTTAATGGTTAGGATATTTATAAATTTTTACTCAGCTTCGCTAGAGATGATAGAAAAACAAATAATTTGTGTAGTTTTCATGTATTCTTAATTGAAGGGTTTCGGGTTTGCAGCTGGGTGACCTCTAGTCAAGTTATGTTAGGTATGTTCTATACTTTGTTAATATGTTGTCGTTCACACCGATGCCTGTTCGTTACACGAGTGAACTTTTATTTTACACCGTACTCCAAATTATTACGATATCTTTTTTTGTTTTTGTATGAACAGCAGATTGGTATGTTCTCGTCTCCTAATTAACTAATCCCAAGAAAATTGTCGTGCACATCCCACCGACATACTCTGGCTTTGTCGTAAAAATGTTCAAAAAAGATTGAACAAGTAGTTACTATGTGCTTATACTATTTAAGACTATATCTTCACTTACTGCCAGGTATGGTTGGTATCAAAGATTAATTAACATCATCCATCCATCCATCAGACTTTAAATGTTCACTGTTGGACATAGGCTTCCCCAAATTTACGCCACTCACATCGAACCTGAGCCCTCAGAATCTATGCCCGCTGGCATTCACTGTAATCACTCAAATAAACCAGTTCGATATAATTATCTATCTTGCAATAGCCTAATTCGCCTTCTATCGAAAACAGTAACAGAGAATCGGTTCCGGGTTTTTGCTTAATGGATAGTACGTAGGTTCAGCAGACAGGAGGCTATTTCACGGCTCATTACATTAGCGTATGCAGACGACGGATGTCTGCGGACCCCCGGGGGCGCCGCCGCCGCCGCGCCGCTGTCGGCTCTACGGATAATGCAATCGCTTGCAATCGATCACTTCACTTGGATCGCGTGCACTATTAAACTCTTCTATTGAATATTCCATGGCTCGGGTCGGCCGAGGGCAATCGACTTTAGGCAAGGAGTGTCGGCGGAGTGATAGTTGATCGCTCCAGTCGGAATATCGCTCATGTTTGCGAGCTTCGGTTGATTTTGGCAGGCGCTGCCCGTGTTGGAGATCGTCGAGTTGTTTATACACTTTGAGTCAAGAGTGAATAGGCTTTTAGTCCGGTGATGACTGACCGCTCAATAACATGTTATAACTTACCGTCCAATGGAATCATAAGTAAACATTGTGGTTTCATCCCATTCATGGGGCCACGACAGGGTGTGGGTCACTTTTTATAATTGAGGGGAGCTAGAGAATACTCCATCACGCTATTATGTTGCGACTTTGTGGAGAGGCTAGTGCCCAACCTAATTTTCGGATTTTTTATACCGTTCTGAGTGCTTTCGAAGTAACTTAACAGTCGTCGCGTCACGACTCTGCTACATCTGTTTTATGTTAGTTATACTATGCTCAAATGCGCCTTAAATTTACCGTTACCATATACCATGCGTGAAGTTATATAGAAAATAAACTCCCATTAATTAGTATATCAATTAGCGAGTTAATTCATGCGAAAATCAGTGTGGTGTCATTGCTAGTAAACTAATTAGTGCTAGGATGGAAATGTGGCAGTCACATAAGGATATTAACCAGAAAATAAAGAATATATAAATTTGTTAGACCACTAATTCTCCCAGCGACCTTCGATGAAACAGCCTTCCGTATGATGCTTTAGGAGTTTCTATTGACGGTTTTATTTAATTTGCTAATATTTTGAAACTATTGTGATTAATATTTCACCAACGCAGACAGAAATAACAATAACGTTGCAAAGGAAAACGAAGATGTTCAAGAGCCATTAATGAAATAAACTCATTGTACAATATTTTTGCCGAAGCTAATTCTATTATTACATAAGTTTAGCAGCTTTGTTCACTATGGTCCTGAATAGTTGGGTACCGTACTCGACTAACGAGAGACGAAGAACTAACAAGTTTGGATATTTTATTAAATCTGTAGATATAGAATGTTTAAGGAGCTTTATTCAATCAACGTTTATGACAACACTAGATGTTGCCCGCGGCTTCGCACACGGGTGAGAGACGAACAGCAATGAAAATGTTGTCAATTTCTTGCCATCACTTGTTAGACTACGCTCTTTGGTTAGACACTTGCTTGAATTTGGCTAAAATATACATTGTATTCGGGTATTCGCTGGATTCAGAAGGCTCAGGACCGGTCTGAGTGGTGCAAATTAGGCGAGGCCTATGTCCAGCAGTTGATTTCTAAAGGCTGATAAATAGATATATTGTAATGAATCTTTCGACAAAAATGAGATGTTTATTCGCGGTAAAAAGCCTATAGCACTCGTCTTTCTCCAACTATCTCCAAAACAAAAATCATACTATAGCGAAGCTCCGTTGCGCCGTGAAAGAAGGATAAACAAACACACTTTCGCATTTATAATATGAGTACGGATACATCACGTTTTAAAGTTAATTAATGATAAAATATTTTTACAACAAAACCTAAGCAATTATCGTAAAATAGAATAATTTGACGCCATAAGCCCATAATGAAAAACTGAAAGCCCTCTAGACTTTTAAAAAATCAGATTATAGGAAGAATTTGGTTTGAAGCAAAATATGGTTAGACCTCAGCGGGCATAATACCATATTTGAACAGGTAGGACAAAAATGACAAGTGAAAAGAAAATAAATCGTTACAAGCAAAATCCTTCACAAAAGATTTTTTCTTCCACTTTCCATTGATCCAATCAAAGGGTTCCTTCAGACGAGTTTACTTCAAAGAGATCACAATATTACATCCAAACACAATAGCATTTAGGTAGAGGAAATCGTCCATAACGTTGACATTGGCCCAGTTCAGGATTACTTTAAAACAGTGAACACTTAATGATATATTATTCATATTCATTATTTAAAAAAAATACCGAAGTATTTGAACCAGTGTTTTATCAAACTGCATCATGTTTTTATCAATTTACAGTAGCCAGTTGATTATTACTCCATAAAATATGTAGCAAGACAAATGAACCTTTAAAAGAAGTCTTAGAATCTCCTCGTTTTACGATTCCAGTTAAAACAAATAACGATAAGTTGCACTTTTAATATCGCAGCAGTAACAGACAACGCTACAAAAAATATAACTGAACACCGCGCTGAGAGAAGTCGAGACAAGAAGACAGGCAGTTCAACTTAAAGTATATCGTAAACACTAAGTGGAATTATCTATTGTAAACTTTTAATTAATCGCTCAACTTCTTACCAGCGAAAAATAGTGATATCACGAAAATTATTAATCTCAGAATATTGATATATTGGTACATGTTTTCATACGGCACTTGATATTCTATTTTGGGCTCGCAATGTGTTAAGATTTCGGAGTTGCAATAACTTGTGAGCCGCCGGCTGCTATTAAAATACTAGCGACCTGCTTCGCACGGGTTCACTAAAGTTTAAAATGATAGCCTATGTCAATAAGTAATAACATAGAATTACACATACACACTCGCATACATTACCTTTTGTGAAGGGAGTCGATACGCAACATAAAAGATCTTCCCGTAGGAATAAAATGTTCCTTCACGGTAAAAGTAACATATGTCACTCTCAAACCTCCCAACTATTTCCACCTAAAAATTAAACCAAAATGATGCCCCGTTGCATCTCGAAGGAAGGACAAACAAACACACTTCCTCACATATAATAGTAGTATGGATAGCATACAAATAAATATATGCACCAAAAACAATAAAATAACGACCATATTTTAAAATAAAAATGAAAAGATACGCCCAAGGGAGCACGTCCGCGGAGTCAGTAAAGTCAAACAAGTAGATGAGGTTTAAAACTCAAGTTAAACTTTTAATATCACTGTAGGAACAAACTCGGTAAATAGTTTGAGAACTTGCCGCATAAGTAGGTGTAAACCCACTTAGCTCCAACTATATCAAACCAACTCTCCGCGGGTTTATCACTTCTCACTGGTAGCTCACGAGAGCTGTACAACTTGATATCGCCTATTGTTGTTTGTTCTACACCGGTATTAAGTCTTCCGTCCCAGTCCTACTACTTGGCTTTTATTTTCAATCAAAGAGACGATAAAGTGCCAGATCAATATATTTTTATCTCGTTGATAACAAATTGAAGTTTGTTAAGTTTTAAATTTAGCCAATCTGTCCCTTTTTTCGCTATCACAGTTATTCATCAGATTTTTACTATATCAATCTGAATTTTCACATCTATCAGAAGCCTACTGGTACAATAACATCGCGTTACATTTCCCGCCGTGCATGTGACAACAGTCTAAGGGACCTATTTTCAACTCCGAAGATTCCAAAAGTCCCTGTTCATGATTACGCCCTCATCCTTCAAACTGGGGCACGGCACGCGCCTGCCACCTACTTGGCATGCTATCAAGAACATTGCTACTGCTCTCTAAATATATAGCAGATATGTAAAGAGGGTCATTTCTTTGTTATGGACGAATTTCTGAGGGTAGTCCCAAAAATAATTTCTAATCTTACAAAATGCACTCGTGCAAGGAGGTCAACACGTGAAGTATATTCAAAAATAATATTGTTTAACAATGACCTTCTCTTTTGTCTTTAATAATAGAATATACCTGTTAATATTTAATCATAATAAACTACTCGTATTACCGACGGTAGCCGAACTGTATCGACGAGTAACTTTCAAAGAATCTTGATTTATTTAGGGCCTTATTGATCAATTAAATAAGCGGTACTTGGACGTCTTCGAGACAACGATTTCTAAGACATTTATTAGCTTGATTCAAATCCCATTATTGTAGTACCGACAACAACTCTTGAAGTATTTACGTATCGATCGATAAATTCATTAGAGGTCGAGTAACGGGGACTTTCGTTACAACTACGATAGTTCGGAGCGCGCCGTAACTCGTTCCTTGAATGTGGATCTTTAATCACTTCGGACGGACGCTCCGCCAAACAATTTCAACTCGACAAAGTCGTTAATGCTCGTGATAGAGAAAATGCTTAGCGCCTGCAAAACATTAAAATTATTTAAACATTAACACTAAACTTTTAAAGTGTTTAATGTCTTTATTATATAAGAAGTCGATGAATCTAATGAAGGTAGATAGGAACAGTTCTCTGTGGACGTAAGTAAAATCAAAGGCGTGCGGAAAATAGTACACACTAGATTCCTTATCTTATGAGTGCGATGGACGCTATGCAAGACCATACTTATCCAGGAAACTCAAATTAAAACCAAATATTCAAGTAGTTGTCTCGCTGCGAATTGAACCTAGAACCATACGAATAGTCCGGTATGGTAACTATTGCGCCCCACGGGTCTTCAATGAAGTTGGGGAGCCGCATTATTATTGACCATTCCTTCACTGTAAACTCCCTTCAGTATGAAGAACAAGCTTTGTTTATAGAACAACTTGCCTTAGTCGATGTCCCCATTCAAATATAATGTGGGTGTGTTCAATAGTGAATAGATTTTACCGCCCAAGTGCCACTTCCCATCGGTCAAAAATATTCGTCATCATCACAATTTAAGTCGAGACACCGCCTCTGACAACGTTATAGGTTTATAATCCGCCACGCTGACCAAGTGTGAATTGGCAGACTTCACATAATTTTGAGAATTCTCACGTATGTTGTTTTAATAACAATGTTGTTCTTCGCGAAAACGAGTCATAATTAACTTATTCATACATTTTTGAAAATTAGAAGTGGATGGATGATTCGAAAACACGCCCTTGTCTTTAAGAAGCTAAAAAAGTTACTTTGCCTGAAACAGACACGATTTTTTTCACCGTGTGGATAACTTTTTGTTGATTTTCCACCGCGTTGCTCTCCACCGTTCTGTTATAGTTTCACGCTGATAATATTCGCTGTATACGAAGTCCTCTACATTTGTAACACACAATTAACACGATTCGCTAAGTTGGCTCACGACGGAACAACACGAACTAAGCCGGTTCCACTCAATTTGCTACGAGCCTAGCGAATAACAAAACAACATGTGACATTATGTAAGCGATTCGAAGTACCGGGATTACATAACGCGAGCAGAAGTACTGCGATCACCAGATGCCGAGGAGACAGGCCGGCGTCCGGCCGTTTTATGGCTCGGCCACCTATTATTATTGTTCCGTACTAACCCACGTTCCTTACAACACATTGCCCGTTATCCCTTGTAATAAAAGTGGGTCTCAATAATCAAAAGTCCGTAAACTTGTGCTTTTTATACACGTGGAGCGACTGTACGGAGCTGTGTGTGAGCTGTGTTTTATGGTACTCGCTGGCTGCTGCGGAATATATTTGTGCAGGTGTTAGTGACCCATTTACTGATGAGAATATGCTTCGGATTAAAATCGCTGCTAAACTATACTACGTAGTACTGGAGGGCGTGCTATCGAAATATGTTAGGTTTTTCGAAACTCTCGGCTGTAATGTGTTTCATAACGCTACTCAACATGATTAAATATCATCAGTTTACCTTATCTTAGCATTGAATACATTACGACCGTTGAATCTACCTTTTTAGGTAAATAACTAGAAACTAGAAGTTTGATGACGACCCGTGTAGCGCAATGGTTTTCATACCGGACTACCATTTGAAGTATCCTGGGTTGGATTCGTAGCGAGGCAGTAATTTGAATCCTCAATCTAAATATATGTTCTCAGTCTTGGTGTATTGTCTATAACACACCAGCAAGCCTGGTTGGACGATGAGTATGTAGCGTTATTTATATGTTTGTCCCGTAATTATTAAGTGATAAGTTGATTTTATGATTGAGTGCTACATTAAAAATAAGGTACAGTCAATGATTACTGACATTCTTCACGTACATAGTACAGTAATCTTACGCGATAAAAATATGTAACGACGATAGATGTCACAGAGAAATGAAAATTAAGTTACGTTATTTATTACATTTTTCTTAACTAGTTCTACACTAACTAGGCACCAGAGCTCTACTCGGATGTGTAGAGTAGCGCCATATGTTACTGTATATCACACTGTATAAATGGATTAAATAGCTTATTCTATAAAAGATAGCATGACATAAAATGTAAATACATTTTTTCACGTGAAAATTAATTACGGATATGATATTTTAATTAATCTAGATTAAGTTAAATAATATGAAAGTATTATACTTCATCAATATATATAATTAGAGACGCATCCGAAATATAGATACACTAATTGATTGTTTAAAGGATAGAATATCGTGACGTTCAATCTACCTAGACCCATTAGTTGTAATCTATACTAATATTATAAATACGAAAGTGTGTTTGTTTGTTTGTCTTTTTTTCACGGCGCTACAGATCATCGCTATGGTATGATTTTTGGTTTGGATATAGTTGGGAGGACGAAGAGTACCATAGGCTACTTTTTACCGCGAATTTCAGCCAAATTGTAAATGTTTAACTATAAATCGTTGCCTGGCAAACATTGATAGAAAGACATTGACAACATTATTATTGATGTTCTTTTCACACACGCGGGCGGAGCCGCGAGCAACATCTAGTAAATTTATATAATATAAATATAATAGACAATTTATTATATAAATTGTTACAATGTACAATACCTGATTATATATGGATCCAACTTTCTGTATTCACTTGTCTTGATACCGATATTGGGGTATTGTATAATGACAGAACATCCTACATCAGGCCACCAATTTCAAGGATATACAGACAAATTATTTTCTATTTATTTTCCTTAATTAATTCACCATTCACCATTCGCCCGCCTCCTTACGCCGACATTCCATTAAATCAGTAAAGACATTAAAACCATCTAAATTGGATTATTAAAAATTCATTCGTTTCGAATAGGGATTAAAATAACATAAATCCTAATTATGTAATTATAAGTTCTCAACTTTTAGCTAATGAAATAAAACATTATTAAACATAAGTAAGAGTGAGAGAGAAATGTTATTGAATTAATGTATGTTTGTGTGTATAGCGGCTAGTGTCCGACAGTAAAGTTAAATAACATGCCTATTATTCGAAGACATGATTTAATACCCTACGCTGCATTTATAAAAAAAAAATTCAGTGTGTACCTGTATACATTTAGTTCGCATGTGTTATTTTTCGATTTATATATTAATAACCTTAAAGATTAATCTTGTGTATTTTGCACACAGAGAAATAAAAATTTTGCTTGGTCCTAACCCTTGGTGGACACTGTATTGTCATTATCAGAAAATAAGTAGGTGTAACTTATGAATAATAATAGTAAACTACTTGAGAAAGACACCCATTTATTTATAAATATAAGTAATAAGAATAATAAATCTAACTAAAATACTCTTACTGTTGTTTTTTAAGTAACACTCTCATTTGAGTATACAATTACGAAGGTGGAACAAGCGCGTTTTACTGTAAGCTATACGTACAATATGTGTGATTGATATCCTCCGTAATTGGAGCTTTACTATTAACATTCTAAGTTCAATACCCTTTTAGTCCTTAGGAACAAAATATATATTATTCCACTGTTTTATACCGTGTTTGCGAGGAATAAAATCTTTTTGAATAGATTTATTTTACCACATAGAATATTTTTTATACGTACCTACCACTTTAAACGTCAATTGTGATGGATGAACCTCAGTTACAGTAAAACTTTTCTTCAAGTGAAAAACCATAAAGTAATAATCACTGTAACCCAATTACCAGTTTAGTTAATATTAGCCAATCCGTGTTGGGTCACGCTAAACACATTGTTCCGTGGTTGTAAGTCGATCGACTAATCGTTAACGTGGAAGTCCTAAGAGGTCGTAATATCTTTCTTCTAAAATTTATTGTTTCATGTTGCACGCGGCTTCGCGCGCGTGTAAGAAAAGAACAGCATTAAAAGTCGTCAATTGTTTTCTAGCAGTGATTGCCAGGCAACGCATTGTTGTAAAAAACTTTCTTTTATTTGGCTGAAATATACATCGTAATGGATTTTTTCACAAAAATTAGATGCTCTTTTGTGGTTAAAAGTAGACTATCACGATCGATAATTTAAATGACGGAGAATAGGGGATATATGACCATAACCGAAACGAGCACTTTGAACCATAATGGTTCGCAAAAAAATTCCTGAATCGGAAAAATATAGCAGGCACGCGTCATAAGACGTCATAATTGAAGTTAAGCAACGTTGCGCGCGGCACGTCGCTTCCTGTTGATGAGGGTAGAGGGCGCAGGTCGACGAGCTTAGCCCGCGATCATTACCTTTCACCAGACCGTGTACCTCGCCCTGCTCCAAATAATGTTGAGTTGTATTTGGAAACCTTCAGATCTTGCAATTAACAATTTATAATATTTCCTTACAGTTAGGTTTTTCTTTTTATTTTTGAGTTAATAGGACGTATTGAGTTGTACTCGATACCTTTTTTTTATCTATTAATACATTATCTACAATATTATTATCTTTTATTACAGTAAGATCGTTTATATGAATTTATTCTACCTAATTTTTGGATTTAACTATTACTATTGACGAGCCTTGGAGTCCTTAATAAAACAATAATTCGATAAACTTCATTTCATTATAATAGTACCAAACTACTTTGTTTTTAAATACATAGAAAAGTCATAATGACAATAAACGAATGTTAAAGGTTAGAAAGTAAAAAAAACAAACTTGCAAAGTAATGTTTTCCTTGAATTTTAAATAATAATCATGGTTTAATTTTGGCAAGTGGCTGAACGAGAGTTCAATATAACAAAATGAACGAAAATAAACTCATTACTGCCGGCAACAAATCACACGAGCTCAACGAGCTAAGCATTTTTTACATCGGTTTGTTCCGGACGTGCAGAGTTGTAAACTTTACAATGTTGTTCTAGAGAAACTGTTATAAAAACGGAACGAACAAACCTTGTGTCCATTGTGGAGCAAAACAAAAAGCCTGTGAGCTGTGAAATGTTTAGTTGCCCCGCGGTGGAGGCGACGTACCGCCACGTCACTTGCATTCGCTCCTGTTGGGGAATGTGTTTTTGTAACGAAAACAAACAGTCTACAGTCATTCTCGGAAAGGACTAGCAGTTTTAATTCTAATTGTGACATTTTAAGATACTGATGAGCTTATAAACATATATATGGTCCGCTATTCTTTCTATTGACTCATAACTACTCATTCTATTTATGGTGGTCTTCGCACATCTTTAAAACCAACACGGCGGACTTTCGGGTAAGCAAGTTTCATAATGGATTTATTTATGGAAGTCTATTCATCACCCTTTGATTGTCCACTGCTAAACATAGACCTTCCCTAATTGACGCCACTCAGATCGATCCTGAGCTGGACGGATGCCCGCTGTCTTCTTCAAGTTATCACTCCATCTGTTCCTATCAAAATGATGATTATTTGAAAAACTAGTTTTTATAGGTGGCGAAGGATTTGAAATCCAATCTACTGTTGTATCACTTAATATTTTATTCACAAGTTCAATAGGTAGCCCACGACGATTATAATCTTGGCAAAATGATTTTGCCTCTAATATTATACGGTTAGAGAAATGACCTGCAAGTGATGGAAGGAGAAAAATTTAAAGTGGATCCCGAGGCTATATCTCAGGGGCGAGCGGCCGACCGCCGCCGCACCAATTAACTAATAGCACCGTGACGTGTCCGTAAACAAGTTTCACTTGTTAATTACGAAGGGATACTTTATTAGGAATTCGGGTTTAGGTGAATACTGGTGAGATTAGTAGTCTCCACGTGTATTTTATACTTTATACATAAATAACATATTGATTTCGTAGCGATCACGTCCCTGTACAATAGCTACGCAACGTCCTCATCATTACAACTCATAACTGACCCACTGCTAGGCTCCGCTCACCTCTCACAATGTGAGTGGTAGTGGCCAAAGTCCACCACGCTAACCAAGTGCGGATTGGCACACTTCATAATATGAAGTTCATATACCTTTGAGAACATTAATGAGAACTCTTACCTGTCAATTTTCCTCCCAATGTTTTCTTTCACCGAAACAAGTGATTATAATTTTCTGCTCAATTTTAGGTACTTACTTATTCGGATTGCACATGCGTCATATTTTATATTTTCTCATAATGTCTCTTTAAAGAGTAACTAATACTTATAGCTGTATTACAGAGCTATTGTCCCGCCCCACCTTTCCTCTGAGGAAGCACGGTGCCGCATCACTGACCGCTACCATCAATAGTTTCGAAGATATCAATAAAATTGTAATTTATAGGACATAATAGATGTTGTAAGGTAAATACTGAAGGTAATAAACATAATATTTCTATACTGATATTATAAACGCCAAAGTGATTTTTTTCTTTGTCCTTCTTTCACGGCACAATGGAGCTTCGTTGTAGTATGATTTTTCGTGTGGAAATATTTGGGTAGATAATGAGTGCCGTAGGCTACTTTTCAAGGCAAAAAATCATTACATTCTTGTGGGAAGATCCATTACGATGTTTCAGCCAAATTAATGAAAGTTACTAACAACAAAGTGTTTCCTGGCAACTGATGATGGAAAGGAATCGACAAACTTTTATTTACTGATATTTTTTCCCACACGGGCGAGGCCCGGGGTAACATCAAGCTTAACTGTAAAAAGAATATCACACTATTTATTTATTGATTAAAATTTTTAACAACAAAAATTATTGATGTATGTTATTATTAGAAGATTGATAAAATGCTATCGATGACGTACGTTTTTACAACTTTCATGAAAAACAATTCCGCCATACATTATTTACATGAAACAAATTCTCTGTTCACAAATTTCGCCCTCATTTTGTTATAATACTATAGTAGTATAAGATTCGACACTTAGCATGATTAGGGCGTGGAAAATACTTTCAAGATAGTGGTCACTTCCTCTGTCGTTACGTCATTAAGTTAGCAGTCGGTAAATGTGTGTCAACTATCAGAAACAGCTTATAATAAACTTTAATATGTTCAAAAAATATTGAAATGGAACCTTGCAAGCCCCGATAGATACGATTAATTACTGCAGCTCAGGCCATGGAACCCATCGCCTTAACGCCTGCTAATGATGTTATTGTATCAGTCGGTGGAAATTCATTATTATTAATTTAGCTTTAATCCACTTTACGACAACTCGTGAGCATTCGGCGCGGTGCGGGACTGACGGGGTAAATAGATTTGTCGTTATAATCTCGGAGCTTACGATATAATTATTATTGTACAAATTTTAGCCATCGCTGTTGTAATTAAAATAATATTTCAGTAAGCGTCGAGTGTGGCGATGCCAAATTAAATCACGAGTTTAGCTCAAATAGTAGTACTCTGTCTCAGTAACGTAACATTTCCTGGGTTTGATTCTCGGACATCTACATAAAGGTCATATATTGTGATAATTACAAGTAACATTCGTGGAATTCACCTGTAATAATTCTTGTACAGAAATTGATGTCAGGACCGTAACAATGCGATCACGCTGCGCTCTATATTTGTCGTTAGATGTCGTCTGTATAGAGGAGTCATGTGACGTATCGTAAAAGATCATATTGTGAGTTTTACGAAGGCATTTTATTGCGTCCGCTGACCCCTCTCCATTCTCCGTTCCCTCTCCCCTCTCTCCCCCCTCACCGCGTCCCCTCTTTTATTGTTTTGTTTGTTAATTAAAATTACTGCGATACGCTCTTTATTCACGTCTTTGTTTAATTTTCAGTCTACATTGTTTTTACTTAATTTATTTTACGAATTTTATTGAAATCGCTGAATAATTAAGAACTTTTAACGTGTGCCTTGTTGTGTCCAATATTACGTAAACGTAAGTAATTTTTTATTTGATCCATATCAACATGAAAAAACGTGTTCGGTCGGCGCTGTGTGCGTCCTTTCAACTTAACTGATGGTTAAGATTCGCTGTTAGATTAAGAATGTCACTAAGAATTTAAATAATGTCTCGTTGAGGTTAAATTCGCACTCTGAACGTGGTTTGAGAACTATATGTCACGGCATTTATAATGTAAATTTAAGGTAACATTATAAATGCAAACCTGTATCTGTTTATTTGTTTGTTCGTCCTTCTTTCACGGTGAAATGAAACGTCGTTTTAGTAAGAATTTTATATAAAGATAGTTGAGAGAATGAAGACTGACATAGGTTACTTTAAACAGTGAAAAAACATCTACTTTCTGTGGGCACATCCATTACGATGTATATTTCAACATAATTAAAGAGAGTGTCTAACAACATAGCGTTGCCTGGCAACCGATGACAGAAAGAATCGATAACCTTTTTATTGCTGTTCTTTTTCCACACGCGCGCCAAGTCGTGGGCAAACATCTAATTGTTAATATGTGGCGCGGGACCGGGACCAAGATGTTTATTTAAGCCGCTTAGTCCGGTTACATACATTCTTGAAAGGCACGTACCGCCCGTCCCTTTTAAACGTCTCATTTACAATATTAATATTCATATGTAACTTTGATCGCATTACATAACAAACATTACCACGAGGGAAGTTGCCACTTACACCGATTACGGCCATCGAGGAGCGAGTTTGGATCGGTTACGGATTTAGGATTACGAGATATACAAGTTTTCTGTTTTGCTTCACTGAAACAATTATTAGTAATGTGATTAAATAGTACATCTTATCATTAGTTTTAGGTCAGAAGTGATATTTCAATTAAAAGAACATTTTTATTAACACATAACCTGATTTTGATCACAATTTAAACAATACTCAAAATACGTTAGGAGCAACCAAAAGGACTTTACTATATTCAGATCACATCGATATAGCGACAAGCATAGCTTTCGCACGCATGGGTGTGAGAGAACTATGTCTCTTACACATCACAATCAGACTTATATAAGAACTACCCCTCAAGATTGCTAGAATACAAGCTATCTCACGTTTTCCCAGAGCATTATCGATAGAACAAAATTAGTGTAACTGGTTCCAGATTTTCGAAACAGTTTCGTGTTGTACAAAATTATACTATACATACATTGTGTATAATTAACAACATTGTCTGCCGTCTTATTGTTACGTTATAACGCTGCTATAATTCACACAAGATTCGCGGTTTGTGAATTCATCCATAGTGACATTGTTAAATTACAATCTGATACTGTAAGGTATTAAAATCAAATTATATCGTTTTAACGCATTTAAACTGGGATTAACTCCGCTCTCACAAATCCGGCAACATCCGAAATGTTTTAATATGTAAATGAACTAAAAACCGCAATCAAAATACGTTTAAACAGATTCATGTTCAGCGGTGTGTGAGCAAAAACCGGTTTAAAATTTAAGCTTCGCATTTTATCAACTGTCCAAATAGCTAGTTATTACAAAATATTCTTGAAATTTAAAATGTGAATTTACGCATTGCAATATTACCTTATGAGACTAATGCAGAAGTTGTCTTAGCCATGAAAACTATCTTTTTTTATCTTTTAGTGATAATACTATGAAATTCATGGAATTATCTTATACTACGTTATAATAATAATACGTTAATGGTACACTTACAGAGTCAAGGCTATTATCATTCCAAAAAATCAAATTATTATACGTTGAATTATCAGTGCAGGTGGATAATACGTCCAGCTACATATAACAGGAGAAATAAGATGGCAATATCTCAAAAGCTATTCACGATGAATGAATGTTGTATAAATAAAGGAGGTCGGTTCGGTTTAGAAGATAAATATAGGATACAAACTGATGTGGCGGTAATATCCACTCCGCATACGTTTCTCGGAATGACCCAGAAACCCATGTTTCTATTACATCATATGAGGCTTCATCGAGATCGTTCCGTTCCCGTCGTACAGATGTAAATGCAGCGGAACCTATAAAATGCAAATTACGCCACTCGATTCAATCGCTTTGCCGATCTAAATGGTAATAATTTGTAACTAGTGCTACGAACCACCGTAGCGCTTTGCTACGCCGTAGTATCAACGTAGATGCAATTGGCGTAGACCCAACTGGATCTATGTTCTAGTATCCTTTATTGTTTTCTTAAAGCCTCTGCGGCGGCAGGAATTGGCAGGTCGGGAAGATAATTTAATGAGAGATGGCGTACCACTGAACTTGCAAAGACTAGAGGAGAAAATTTTAAATCGCGTTGAAGTTATATTGACTATAATGATTATCTTTCATCTGGTATTTCTATATAAAATAATAAATTCTCTTATTGTATAGTCATTTTATTAAAATAAAGATGCAATAACAAAATGTTAAGTACTTGATAAATAATCTGAGTTATACAGCTTTAATAAGTGGAATAAAATAATATTGAAAATTTTATTATTCGGGAGGGCTCTGTTATCATTTCAAGTCAGTCAGTAAATGAAACATAAGTTGCTGCATAATAGATGGCCTTAATTTGACCTACATTTTAAATCCAATCTAATTTTGAATTCAAATAGTAAATGTTAGTTTTTAGGGTTATTTCATTACGACCATGTATCCGTTCGCGGTATAGCTGTGCTCTGTTAGTAACTTTATTTGGCTGTGCATATTTATAACGCCAACAAACAGTTACAACAAAAAGTTACAAAAAAACATGGCTACGTCCGCTACACGTAAACTGTCACAGCCTTAGAAGTAGCAACTTAACGAATAATAATCGAGCGACTTTCCACTATATTACATCCGACGTGTCGCCTCACACTTGACTGCTTTTACATAATTATTATATTTACACAGTCTTACTAAGCTATAGTTAAATAACTATCATTTCATTTATATCCACACAAATATAATGTTATACAGAATGAAATGTGACTATTTTTAAAACAAGCAAGCTAGATTTATACGATATTTTTCTCTTTACTGATAAGGCTAGAAAATGTAAGTTGTATCGACATGCGCTATCGCCCCATCGCGTTATCGCGTCGAGTCGCTGCGCGCGTCACGCTTATCTGCGTGCTACTGGGGTTGATCGGTGACATTTTTAAGGCGTAAAAATGTACTCCGTTGGATCATAAATTTTACCTTTAGCGCCCCACGACTTTATTTTAGTGTGATCAATGTCGTGGAGTAACGAGGACAGTGACGTTACGACTGATGGTTGGTCGCCGCCTAATTAATTTTAGTTTGTTTTTGTTTAATATAAACATTTTTTTACTTATTGTATTATTGACGGTTTACTTTCATCACAATATTATAAAGATTCTGTATCCTAAATAAGTACAGGGATACTGAGGTTACTATGTTCCCATTTTTCAAATCTCTTTCCATCGGCCTTACCTATAGTTAAAAAATAAAATTGCCATTATTTCTTACGATATTCAACATAATTTAACGAGAGAGTTAACTGACATTCTCCACGGATCGAGTGGTATGAGACTTACTTTTAAATATCGAGTATATTTTAACCTTTCGTTGTGAAGTCTATTTTCTGAATACACAGACGAGTATAAAAACCTGTTGTATTTTTATATTAATAGAGTCAATAGCTAATTGAAAGAATCGATTTTCTTCAGTGAATAGCTGACAAATGAGCAGTTCTTATGGTTAATATTAGCGTACCATTTAAGTTGATGTGAAGACTTGGACAAAATAAATTATGGTCGAAACTTTTAGGGGGTCTTTTTTATAGTTCTTCAAAGAGTACAACGCACATATATTTTTGTTCCAGCAAAAGAATAATAGTTCTACCAGAAGTATATATTGCATCATCGACACTACCTATAATTGTCCCACTGGTGGGCTCACGTTTTTTTCCCAGTATGAGTGTGTAGATTGGCGGACTTCACAAATCTTTGACCATATTATGATGAACTATCAAGTGTGTAGGTCCTCTCGATTTTTCCTTCAGCGAAGCAAGTGATAATAAACTTGTAATACGCAAATAACTTTACGATAATTAAAGATGCGTGCAGAATTCGAACGCAGACCTTGTCGTTCAGGCAACCAATGGTTACACCGCTAGGCTATTTTATATTTAGATTTATACGTACAGAGACGAAGATCATAAGTAATTTGCTTAATTCTACCTGACTTTCTTGGCTAACTGTGCATCTTTCACAGAATCATCTGCATATTTCAGTGTGAAGCTATTACCAATAAATTGTATTTTTAAAAGAAGCTACTTAATCTACCTTTTCTAAAATATAAATATATATACATATATATAGTTGATTTTACGTAGCCAGCGCGAAAGCTACCTGACCAATGGTTAGACGAATATGAGCCCTGTCTTAAATATACCACGGCTTCAAACAAATATGTTTCTTGCCTGTTTCCATTTTCATGGGGTGACAACAAAAGAACTCATCCTCCTTTCTTTAAATAGTAATAATAATACCGCCTTATGTACGGATTTTAGTATACGACGAACCGTGTACACGCAGCCTTATTCTTTTGATATTTTGAAGCAAAAAATACACCGAACAAACCTTATCTAACAAAGAAAAAAAACCCTTTGTTATTCATCCCTTTGAAAATAAAAACACTCGCTGTTACCGGAAGCGAGGGGGTCGGCGGCGGTCAAATTAGGGTGTGCGTTAGGAGGCCGCCAATATCCGGTGGTAATGAGCGACTGATTGCAACCCTCGTTTGAAGCGGTGGCCAGCGCGTGTGTTCAGACTTTAGATGGAAAACAAACAGGGCACTTGAATAGGCCGCCCCGAGGCGGTCTGTCGCTCCGTGCGCTCCGTGCGCTCTGTGGCACACTGAGTTGGCACTAAACTGTTTTTGGAAACTGTCGTCTTTATATAATACGACGCAAAGTCTTGCTCCGGTGCTTCGCTACATTTTGGAGAGGAGGGGGGGGGGACAGCTGAGGACAGCTAGGATCCCAGCATACTTGTACTACAACATATTAACATGCCTTTTAACAGATCTGTTTCTGGAGGGGGAGTACGTTTAGTTCTTAAAAGCAGAGGATATCCGCAAATTTATATATACGTGCCTACTAATTAAATTAAACCATAAAAAATGCTTCTATCTATCAATCAGCCTTTGAAGGTCCAGTGCTGGACATAGGCTTCCCCTAATTGACGCCACTCAGACCGTGAAAACATGCTTACTGACACACATTTATTTTCTTTCATATCTTGTGTTCTACAAAAGAGATTTTCAATTCATAATATTTTTATATCTGAGAACTCCATAATGTGTTATTTTGACTGTTAATTTCATTTCAAAGAATACTTTTCAAAGGACCCATTATTTATCAAAATTCAGCTATAACGATAAGAACTATGATAAATTTAGGGAACGCTTCAATTACATTCAGTAATTACTTTTTAGACTTATTCTTTATATTTTTTGTTTAGAGTTTCACTATAAAGAAAGTACTATATCAAAACAAGAGATGAGAATGTTGATTAAAAAAATAATTCCATCGAAAACAAGTAATGTAGGTCATTAATTAGGCTACGATGTAGTGTAATCGGAGCCGCTATATCGTGTCCAGCGATTATGTGTCCCCGTGTCCGTTTATATCTATAATCTCGCTTTATCGTTTAGAAGTCGTAGAGTCGCCGTTCAGGTTCTATAACTTGTAGCTTGATCAGTTATTACACTAGAGTCCCGTTCTGCGCTCGATATTCAACCGTAATTCATAAAGTCAAAGGATTAGTTCACATTGTTAGAATTTAGTCTTTTAAACTCCTTTCAGATTTACTTTCATCATAAACAAAATACTATACGTGTCTCATTATCCGTGTCTCTGTCAAATGTCCGGTAGTGTGTGTAATGTTTTATTTATTGATCTAATTTACTTTATAAGCATTATTATTGAAAAATATTACCGTTCTGCACTTCTCCTACATATGAACTAAAAGTGAACCAAATTTCATACTCATCCGTACGAGCAATTTCCGTAAAAATGGGTCCAAAATTTTTGCTCCACGTTTTAATATATAGATCAATCTATCTGACAGGTCTGCGTTAGTT
>DWPA01000535.1:0-24085 GCA_018251375.1 Calpodes ethlius
CATATTTATATCATAATATTTTTGAGGGACATTAATCAAAGACATAAAAGTTATATAAGATAAATAATAACTGGCATGTTTTTAAATCAGCCATTTTGACGAATACGTCAGAGATCAGAAAGTTGGCGTGTATCATACAAACTACATCATACCGAACGTGACTTATCTGTTTATTTGATAACTATAAAAATATTAAATGTTGCCCGCGCCTTCGCCCGCGTGTGAGAAAAGAACAGCAATAAAAAGGCTGTCAATTCCCTTCTGTCATTGGTTTTCGGGGAACTCTTTGTTATTAAACACTTTATTTAATTTGGCTGAAAAAAAATCTTGAAGAATCTTCCCACAGAAATGAGATGTTTCTGCACGGTGGAAAAGACCCTACGGTATTCTTCATCTTAACTCTCACCACACCGAAAATCATGCAATAAGTATGCTCCGTTACACCGTGAAAGAAGGACAAGAATACACTTTCGCATTTATAATATGAGTATAGATATTTACGACAAAGATTACATACACACGGTTCAATAGAGGTTCAATTAGGCATCGCGTGACCCGATCGTTGAACGAAATAACCTACCGATCGACTATTAAAATTCATAGCACTTAAAATGCTTTTAATCCAAATAGAGTGTTTTAGGTTTTAAACAAACTGGCAGGCTTTTTGCGTTTATTATTCAGATTGTATTTTTAAAACACTAAACTAACCTAGTACATGGACGTAAGGTTTCAAAAACCCATTTGGTGGAATCGATTTTAGGTTGCTATCATTGATAAATGACGTCATTTTATCAATATGACGTCATGTTGTTACCAAGTATGAGCGTTTTGAAATATACCGAGCCGTTTTATGAGGTCGAATACTCTGTGGATATGAACTTAAATATCCCCCCATTATAACGATACAAGCCTACGCACATCTACTTGGCGCGATCAGGTAGAATCTAGTTTACACCGGATCATTCCCCATGTAGTTGTTCTTCAAATTGGCTGATCTCTATTTCATTATTCTATTGAGCACCACGGCTTAACGACAAAGGGATAGTTGCCAATAAGCAAGTCGACAATCATTAATAATGCTTTATAGCAAACAATTCAGAATGGCTTTAATATTTATAATAGAATAGAAGACTCTTTATCGTATACATTCAACAATAACAACAAATACTAAAAAGAGTATTTTTTTCACTCCTTAGTATGTTACTTATCTTTGATCAATATAACTAGTTAATATTAAACAATCAAAACTTTGTGTAAAGTATTCACTATAAAATTATCGTCTGACACAGTACATAATGCAGCACACATTAAGGCTGTGCCACACTATCGGTGGGTCAATTCCCAGCAGATGAGTTGCTAACAGCATTAGGCTGGCAATCTCACGGATGCCGCGACGGTAATGACCCGAGGGTTACCGTCCGAGGACGAGATGAACAATTTAGCTAACGTCCTGAGATAAAATGGCGTTTTAAAAACGTGTCGGCCGATCTATCTTATTAATATATAAATAATATTCAAATTTCTTTCGTTGAGTGTATCCGAAATATATCCGATATAAGTAGACCAAATATATTTAATTTGCATAATCAATGTTGATATTTATATCTCATTGAAGACCAAAATGTTGTTTGAATGATTATTGGATTAAGCTTACTAAGGGTTATTCTCTATAAGAGAAAATATGGTAGAGCTTATGCACAGACAGATTATTGAAAACGGCTGTAAGTTAACTCCAACTCAGTACTAGCAAGTTTGTGAAAGAAATTCCAAAATTTAATTTAAATTTATAAATGGTAAAATTGACTAGAATTTTATATGGAGGAAATACACAAAAACTGTCCATCTAACCATGTGGTTAGAGTGATGACTCTAATGTCACAATTGTCAAAATACAATTTAAATTAATAATATTCATAATATTATTTATACTAAGGTAGCGAATACTGACAAAACGCAATAAAATTGCTGACAAGATTGTCAACTTTTCCCAAAGTTTAAAAGACTGTCATTAATTTAAAATCCATGAAGTAGCCATTTAGTGCTAGAATCAAATCGTATATTTAATATATCCATAATCAAAAAAAAAAGTTATAATAAATGTATAAAGAAAAGAAGAAAGAAAATTTAAGAAGAAAGAAGAAGTAAGAATAAAGAAGACTGGCTCATGGATGTTAAATTGACTCTAGTAGGGAGTCCGTATAAACCCGCGACTCCCTAATCGAGTCAGGTTGACTTCTATGAGCGTTTCTCGTCAACAGAAGAAAGAAAATAGAAGCCAGACCAGACAGTCACTGGATTTAACGTCTTTCGCTTGAAGAATCTGGCTTCAACTAAACAGAACGGATCAGCATTTGCTTCGGTAAAAGAAAATGTAAAATAAATTCACTCGAGATGTCTCCGTAATTTATAAGCTTTGGCCATTTTATTTATGTTAAAATATAAAATTGAAAAAATGACAGAACGAAGTAGGTTTTACATCAAGAAAGAAATTAAAGACGAAGAAAATAATCAAAGAAAGTGGTTCCAAGACCATGTTCCATAAAATCGACGCAAAGTCGTCCAATCTTAGCTTGTTAAGTGGAGAGCACGGCTCTAATGAAGTCCCGAAGGAGCCCGATGAGAAATTCTTTTAAATTATAATAAAACGCCGCTATCATTCTTGGATACCTGTTAAAACTCAAGACACTGTAACTAAGACATAAAATGAGGACAAAGTGTAAAGAAAAATTGCACAAAGTATTATTTTCTTTGCAATTATTTCAGATAAAATGTTTTTTTTATTCGTCACTTTGCAGCTGTCCTGGCTAGACTTAGATCGTTTTTATAGACTCGTATCAATGATATTCCTCTGCGGAGACTTTTCTAGTTACTGAAGAGCGTGGAGCGTAGACACTCCTTGCACTGAAGCTTCATTTATAATGTACCTTGTCGAAGTTAGTGGCGTACCAAGTTTGCAAGCTTTCTCTCAGCTTGGCTCGTCAATTGAAACAATAAATGTCAAGGTGGTTTGTCATGCCCTATCATTACCCCCACTTAGCAAGCGATCACCTACTGACCGCGCTGCAGTTACCTCAGACCTGGTTGCTCAGTTACAATTCACACAATGAACACCTTTTACTATGAACGTTGCAATTCAAGCTAGTTCTTTTAACACTTCTTCAATTACTTCAATATTATTTGTATCTGTATTGGTAGATACTCTTCCGCTGCTTCTGAACACATGAACAACACACGAATCCTCAAAATCTTTTGCTACGGCATCATATTAACTCGTTAATAATTCCAAACACATTCATAAGATTAGAATCCTATTCTTTCAGGCGTGTGGCCATATTTCATACCAATAAACTAAGCCTCATCCTATTGTATACCTGATCACTACTACATGAGTTAAATTCTCGTCACCACTTCGCGAGAACCTGCGCTGAGATATTTAGTAGGACATCGTACATATTTAGTACATCCAAGTCCTACCCTCACTATACTCTCTCGGCCTGTCACGAAGTAGCATCTAATGAGGTCTCCAAGGATACGAGAAAAGAAAAATCCTTTCAAATTAAAATAAAATCCGCAGCAATGGAGATTAGGGGCAAGCCGATTGGGTGTAATTTTCTATAGCACGCTAATTTAAATTAATCCTCTTAAAGGAACTTTTTTAAATAAAATGTTGCCAGTGAACTAGCCGTGTAATTACCGTGGTATTATGCATTAAAATCATTTCATTGAATTTTACTTTGATACTTTTTCATCAATATAATTATACGAGTAGTCTGTCAGACGCTTTAAGAGGATTTTAGACCCTTGTTACTCACTAATAACTAACTGTAATAGGAGTATGCATTCTTATTCTCTTAATTATACGAGCATAAAATAATTTAAATAGTTTTTTAGACGTGCAAATTGTATATCGTTCAAACAAGATAATAGTCACTGTGTATAAAAATAAAAGAAAGATATTTATTTAAGAGTATAATTAAATTAAATTTATACTAGATACTTAAGAATTTAGTTAATCTATACGTGATACGTACCTATTTTGGTGAGCCTATAATATTTGTTTTACCTTCACTGAAACTGTCAAATAATTACTAGCATGCATAACTTCAAATAGATATATTTGAAAATACCTTCGTATAAATATTTACTTCTTTAAAGTTTAATAAACTTATTCTTCTTTTTCAAACATAAAATGAGTTAACCATGTTTTTATTTAATATTTCTTTGCTACTTTCGCTCATTAATTATTGGTACTCTGTAGATTATTACTGTACAGTAGTAGCTATCCATTTGAGTGTGGCAACTCCGGATCGAGCGCTCGCCCGCTGGGAAATTATGGCGGGAACCGCCATCTTGTAACGAGGGCTGACGTCCGAGGCGAGTTGAGATAAATAGCAATAATTGGAAATACACAGCGGAACATTGTTATTTTTACGTAGAAACCTCTACATATTTACTGTTTTGTACAATTCAATAAACAAAATCGGTTAACAATCGGTTAATTTATTATAATTTCATACGTTGCCTAAGTTACTTTCTTGATATCACGTCAATACCTTTAAGATTTTTCGTCAATGTGTCTGTCGCCTTTTGACTTTTAACAAAAATCATTAAATAGCGAACTTTAAATTATATTGTGACCCTCTTGAACTATTTGTCAATTCAATATCACTTTATTTGGACATAAACTGCATTCAGATCAGATACGATTGATCCTGTACTATATTTTACATACGAATATACAGTATGTAGGTCAAGTTATTTATAAGTAAGGTGAATCAATATAATCGTATCGACCCCTCGAGCATTTCCTTGCAACGTGGTGGTTAGAAAATTGCTTTCTGGCGACGCACCGTCGCGTACATAATAGCTAACCCGTGATTAGAGGCGCCACGGCTGTTGGGTCCGCCGGGACTATCTGATCGTGATAATCTCTTTAAACAACACTTGGCACCAACACTGATATCACAGTTCACTTCAGTCTCTTGTTTAATTTAATTGAAGATTTCGTTGTAGACGCTTTTGTTTGCGGGCTGACTATATATATATATGTACCATAGTATATTATGAATTATGATTATCATTTGTTTCCATAATGCCTCAATAGTCCGCAGTTTGGAATAGAACACCTAGACTGTGGATTGGAAGGAAGTGAGAGGAAGGGTCGTCTAAAAGTCGTTGAAACCTCTAACACAATCCAAACTTATCTGAAACACGAAGTTTTTTTTCAATTGCTTTTGATGTCCTAACACTAATACAACTAAAACGTACAACATGAAAACTAGCCACCGAGAACATGGGGAAAGGAGCACGATGTTTGATGCTTATCTCAATTATAAAACTCTCAACACTCGGCGATCTAAACCTGACCCGCCCACAACTGCAATTCTACGGTGGTAACAGTTAAAAGAAAATAATTGATTTGGTTCACAACTTCTTGACACTTAGAAATGATTCAGGTTTCAATCTGTGGAAGAAATATGTCTGTTCAAAACTTCCAAAACTTTAGTTCTAAGTCGATTCCGAAGTACGTCTTCAGCTTTCATACAGATTATTTACATTAACAATCACTTTTCTTCTGGACTTGATAGCCTTATTGTAAAGGAATCCGCGCCAAACGGTACAAAAAACCATCATATAATATAATGGATGTATTCAGATAAAATAATTTTGCAATTGGAGTGTTCTTTAATTTACAGTTTTCTTAATATTATTTTTCAATTCCAGTACAAAATCCCCAAGAAGGAAGAACTGGTGGAACAGCAACAGCAGGAGCCTGACAATCCTCTCATGAGGAAGAAGAAGACTCCTGAGGAGTTGGCTGCCGAAGCCGAGTTAGAAGACCAGGACGAGTTCACTAGTAAGTAAACATTTGAAGAGTACATATAGTAATCCAGAGAAAAACCCACAATACAAACATAGACCAAGATAACGTTCTCAATTTCCTATAATAGACTGTAATAGACCTTTATACAGATTTTCTGGGAAGTTATCCCTGTTCATAACACATGAGGTTACTAGGTGTACTTCTATTTTGGTCGTATAGGGGGGTTACCCCAAGCTGGTAGACTAGATTCTCATAAGAGACGACATAAGCCAGCCCTGCTTGACTTTAGTGCTTCGCATGAGTGTTTTTTGAAGTCATTATTATCTTTACTGATATTATGGTATTTCTGCCTGTCTTTCCACTTTACCATCCTCTTGCTTGAAGACTAGTTCTTCACTTTTATATCTTAGTCAGCCAAGCTTAGGTAATTTCTAGATGACTGAGGTATTACTAATATCTATGGACAATAAGAATTTTTTACAATCACGTGAATCATTCGTTGGCAATTTTTATTAAAAATACAATTTAATATTTTTTATTAAAGCAGTACGACTTCCGTGAATCGTATTTTTTTTCTGTTCATATTCAATTAATCAGGTTGTTTATTTATTATAACTTAGAGATTTGCCTTGAATCAAACCATTACTTTTTTATGCAATTAAAAATGGTATTTTCCTATCCTTAGCCAAATGTGCGCATGCTTTGGACAGAAATAACTAGTTGAAGTTAGAATCTGTACTAAACGATAATTTTTATATATTCCAGAATTGAAAAACACCATCGAAACCCAAGTGAACGAACTGAAGTCCCAGATCGAAAGCAAATGCGTGATGCAGTGAGTGGCAGCAGCGGAGACACTGGCGGTGCAAGCTGCCAACGCTAATATATATACCCGAATACATGATGTAGCTGCTAAGCTCATTGTTACGTCACACCAGATCACGTCATCCACCCGACCCCCACTCAGAACAATCGCGATCCAAAATCATCCGCGCTCAATTTTGTAGGAAATCGAATTCTAAATTTTTTCGGAACGTAGTTGGCTAGTGGCGCGTTGGTGCTTGATAATGAGCAATAATATTTTTATACATTCATAAATGAAATCGTGGAGAGCGCCCCGAACACAACCGAGACGAATATGAACACTGAACGTAAGGTCAAAAAGTCAACACAGCCGGGCGACCACCCGAAGCACGAACCACTTCGATATGTTGATGCTTGTGATATATTGTTATTTAAGTATAAAGAGAAAATAAATTTAATACAACTAGAACGGTGTAAAATTAATAAAAAGAGGTAATTTAAGACGTTAGCACGCGTATAACCGACTCAGTGTCGACAGCTCCTTTCTATCATCTGTCCTCATCTTTCGGAAGAGTTACATTGAAATAACAATGTATTAGGTCGTGATATTTGTTTTCATCCAAATTCCAGCCGGCTCGGTGTCTCCGGCGCCGGTCGCCGGTCGCCGGTCGCCGGCCTGTCGCTTGCGCTCTTCGCTCCTTTCCACTTCAACTCTTCGACTTTTGCCTCTAAATCTTTTGCATGCGTGCTTATGCAGTGTAATCGATATTGTGTCAGTGTATTTTGTTTAGGTGTACATACCTATAATCGACCTAGCCTTAATACCCACATCGAACATAACATAGGTTCAATATTGTTAACGTGTCCGCCGAGCGCGGGTAGCTTCGCGCGCGGCGGCCTGGTTGTTGTACGTTTCCGTTTTGCATGACTTAATATAAGATCGATATTCGTTTAGAGTAATTGTAAAGATGTAGATAACACAGACCTCGTTGTGTTACCGTTGACAAAATTAGTGTAGTTAACGCAATCTTTAAAGTTTTATCGATGTTTTACGCTTAGGTATAAAGTTAACGTTGTGCGAGCAAAATTTTCGAGCGATTAACGTTAGTTGAAGTCGGCTGATCCCTCGATGAAGTAATTGGATCATCTAACAAAATACACGAGCGGCACGTCGCAACACCCGACGCGTGTTGCGTTGATGCAATTAGTCATCGCGGGTGTGGGTTACTATGATGTTGTTAAAGGTAATTGTTCGAACGTTTGACTCCGCGTTTAAGCTGCAAATGCAAAAGATTTGTTATCGTCAAAAGCTGTGATATATAAATAAAAATAAACTAATGCTGCGTGCCGACGCGGACCGCTCGGCCCTTCGATTTTCTCACGTTAGCTTCTCTAACTTCGATCTATCTTGACTCTTTGATCACTAACACTCTCATCTCGGCTTACACTTCTTCTTCAAATACGCTGTCATCTCTTTCTCGTAGTATTTGAATCCCTTTTTGGGTTCGTTTTTGATGAGCACATCATGTAATTCCATCGTCAGATTCTAAATCATTCTGCGCATCGATTGTTTAGTAACGCTTGCATTCGCACTCATTTACCGCGGTCGTTCACCTCGCTAAATACTTGGCATGTTCCATTTGTTAACTAACTTTCAGGTCAATTAAACCTTCCTCACATTATTTATCCTTCGCGGTATCAGATCGTATAAATTTATTCAATATACACCCACATGTAAATACGACAAATACAACAATATTTCTGATCGTCTATTGAGAATGCTACTCTATTTTCTGATGTATAAGATTCAAAATATTTTCTCGCACTCTAATGCACATTGATATATATTTTCATAGCTTGTTTCACTAGGAACTTACGTTCGACACGCTTACTGGTAGCTATCATTACGCGTATTTTCGAATCTATCAACTAATTGTCGCTGCTGGGTTCTTCTCTACCTAAGGCCCGTCCTCCTTCATCAAAACCTTCACCATCTTTATATTATTAAGATATACCATTAACTCTTCACAGTGTACGTGTGTTTAGTCTAGGTTTATCATGTATTACGAAAATAGTTCTATGTATGTGCATGGCAATTCTAGATAAATGATTGTTCGTAGTTATTCGTAATAAACAATAATAGAATTAAGATTCTTTCGGACCTGTTTTGTATTGTTTACGTGACCAATACTTCACTCGTGCCAGTCTGTCCACTTAGCGTACCTAATATTTCCCTGAGCTACCACTTCCTTCCTTCCTTCTCTCCTGTTTCTCTATCGTAGATCTAATCTATACTCTTCGTTGTTGGCTCTCATTAACGTAGAGTGTTTAGAGATTATTTTGGTACGTAGCGAGGTTTAGGTATAGCTAAACGTTTGAATGTTCTCGCTAACTGTCACTAAATTAAACGAACGACTAACTTGAAGAATGTCGATGGAGGTTACGGAAAGATTCTGTTGCATGAAAGTGTACAAGCTCTTGGGAAGTGATTCCGGTGTCGTTCTCTCAGTATAAGTCTAGTGATTTACCTTTAATAATAATAGACGCTTGGGTGAAGCTGTCTTGTTTGTATGTAAGCTTTCAGTGTTCGGTGTATAGGTTAAGAGTAACGTGACGTCGCTATGCTCTGCTACTCGTGAAGGAATTTGGGTGATATCAAATGGTTGTTCGTTTTGTAAAATTTTGTTATAGTTGCTTGTATTCCTGAATTTTACTTCGGTGTTTTAGGAAACATCGAGATACGATAGTTTATGATAATTATAATAAAACACCATCACTCCACAGTTGAAACCACTGCATTGTCTCGGGCCCGTCTGTCTTTCAAAATTAGAACATATTGGCAAGTTTTAAACGAGCGTTTGGATAAACCAATTTAATTTTGATTATTAATATAGTGAATTTATAATGAGGTTTATACAAGGTAGACGTGTAGTTTAGTAATAATTGTAAAATTTTTGTAATATCAAAACGATGATCATTGGTTGACACGCCCTTAGAAATAATTTTAAGATTATGACCAATTTCCAGAATGTTCTCCTCGACAAAATCAGTTGGATTGATCTTATGACTTTTGTACTCAGGGTAAATATTATATACTCTATTATTGTTGTCTATTTATATATGTGTATGTTCAGTTACGTCATTTGGGATAGGAGGTATGACTTTTTGGCCTGCGATGGCATTTGGTGAATCTAATTTCTCTTTATTAATGCCCTATGTAGGTGTAACATCTACTAATAACTTGACTCTGGGTGAGTGACTCAAGCATTCACGTGAAAGAAAATACCAACGAAACTATGTACATAAAACATGATTCTCCCTCGTCTTCTAGTTGTTACAATTTAATGCGGTGATGACTTCGACTTAAAAGTTAAGAATTAAATCACTTTTCTCACTCGGTTGGTATTTTTTAGTCACTAAATGCTTTCGGGGTTATCACTTAAAAGTTAGACGTAAAGATAAATTTAAAACTCAAATTGTTAAATGTGTTATCGAGTTAGTCAGTTGGTAGTTGCACTACTTAAAATAGATATCACTCGGTTGCATTTATTACAAGTAGGTTCAACGACAAAACGATGCTAAACTTTAATAATAGTAATAAATACAATGTTAATAACGATTATTAAATTAACGAAATAAAAGTAAAACTGCCTAAAATTATCAATGGTGGAATATCACTGCCACGACATTTCACGTTTCGAATGTTATTGAATATTTGAATGAAGTAAATCTTGACAATTTTTATTGTCACCGCTTGGTCGTAATAATCTATCATTTGAATAGTACATAATCTGGGCGGAGCTTCATTGAAATATTGGCATTTGGACAAAAAATAAAAGTTGGTTTACTGGCGAAAGCTAAAAGAGAGTTGATAATAACTAATACTACTAAAATAATACTTAAAATGCCGAATTTGAACATTTTTTTTCTCAAATGCTGGTGTTCAATGAAAGTTTTTCTAGAAGTTATTACAACAAAGATAACTGTAGAAAGAGCCGCCCGGACCCAATCTCCGGCAACAGTAGATCGAGACTTAGAGACAACGACACTTCACACTTACACAAGAGCTTACACTACCAGTATTGTTCCATCATTAAGCAGAACATTATTTTGTAGACTTTTCCGAATAGTATAGAAATTATTTTGAATAAAGAACTGATTTAAGTGCCACAGACCAATTGTTGCGCTTTGGATATATTTTTAAAACAAAATCTTGTCTATATTGTGCGAGAAAGTCTTATTATTTAACGATCTACTAATGAATAGTTAAAGTTTGAAAATGTTGATGTATCTTTGGGGGTATGAGCCCCGGGCTGCAACTTGTTTCATTGGTTGGTGATTATTTGACGAGGGCTTATTCCCTCGAAGGTGCCGGTTGTTTGTTCAAATAGTATAGTTACTTGGCTAATAGGATCACTTAGCGCGTTATCTTTTAATATTAGTGACATCTAGTGTTAAAGTTGCAAATTTACTGAGATCGAACTAAATACATTATATAAACGTGTAACAAATTTTGAAAAATAAACGTTAAGGAATTTCGTGAAACCATTATCTGGTATGAACGTGGTTCATTATGAGATATAATTATTGTTATGAAGAGAAGACAAAAGTTTGTAGTCTAAACAGCATATAGCTTAGAGTTACGAGGGAACGAAATTGAGGTTATTGTTGACAATGTTTTAGGTAATAATTGGATTGAGCTTTCTTCAGATCTTGTTGTTGACTATTATTTTAGTTCAGCCTCGAGGCCTCGCGCTCGGGTGGGCTGGTGGAAAATAAAGTTTTGTCAGTAATTTAGTTGGAGTTCACACTGTCTATTCTATCACTTAGTAGGTCTCATTATATAGTAGGCTTATTCGCTAACGATTTGTTCGTGTCTTACTATTGCAAAGCGTTGTTAAATTTATTTAAGAGGTCCCAATTAGTTATGTAAAATGTTTAGAGGTGGCCATTTTCATGTGAACTTTACTGTGACTTTGGAAATGGCGTATCTACCATGTTGTTAAATTATAAATAAACTACATTGTACCACCGCGCTGTTGTTTTATTTATCTCCCGCGATCACCACCACGCTGTCTTGGAAAATTACTTGGCGATAGTTTTCCTCACTCTACAGGAAGACGATGTGAATAATAAAATACGACAAGTCATTAAATTTTTATATAATTCTATAAATACACTAATATTTACATTTATCTTATTGTTAAACTGATTTAACAAATTAAATTCTAAAAAACAGAACAAAATTTGATCACATTACACTATTTGGTTAATTCAATCACTCGCAGATCATTCGAAGTTGAGATGTGAAGTATTAGAATAACCTTTTATCACGTATTATTATGTTTAACATACCCGCACGTACTATTAACATACTGAGCATAAGAACACGTGTATATATAACTATATAAACCAGGAGGTCTTGAGAGAACTCATCAACTTTTATAGACTCCGACACCACCTCTGGTGTTGGCTTTCCTTGTCGTTGGGAACCTATCTCCAAGGCTGCCCACACTATGACCGTGCCATAGCTATGGCTCGACTCGACCTCGACCTCGACTGAAACCCCATTACCTTCGGCCATTGGACCCAACGTCACAGTGCGACCCTGCACATTACAAATTAAGATCTCTCAGCATGGATAACAACAGTTTATAAATTTTTTTTTTCTTTTCTCTATAGTTTATTTACTTTTAAATTTATTCAAGAAAATTTAACGCCGACCACGCCTTATTTAAATTTTTATTAAAATCAGCGAATATAGACAATACTTCCTGAACTGTAGATCTCAAAAAGCCATTTTTAGATTTTTCTCTTATATTTACAATAGCACTGTCATCGAGGAATTTAGTCTTCAAAACAATTTCATCCATATCTGATGTATCCTCACTTAAATCACCATTATCCTCACTTTCGCGTTTAGTATGTATTTCAACAGGAAGTCGACTTATTTTCTTAAGCTTGTTTAAAATCTTTTCAACAGGAATGATGCCTTCGTCGTCATCGTTATAATCAATATAGTTTTCTTCCGTCACATCTTCTAATTGATTATGCTTCATGGTCTTAATTTTTTTTAATTTCTTGTTACCTATATGATCTTCGCCTCGAATATTGTTGTTTATGCTATTCTCATCATCTATACTTCGACGTTTACGTTTACGCAATGTATCACAATCAGGATTTGTTACATCTAGATCGGATTTACTCTGTAACATATTTCTCTTCTTAGATATATAACGAGCTTTAGGCTTCTTGGAATGCCTTTTACTTACTCTGTTAAAGTCGTTTTTTGACAAACGACTGAGTTTACTGTTTCTCAATTTAGATATTAATTTTGACTTCAGTAACGACTTATGGTCATGATTTCTTTGTTTCCGCATACGGGGTTTCAAATTTTGTTTACGAGGCCTGATTATTTTTTTACTTTGTTCTTCTGTGTCCCTTTTAATTTTTTTATGTACTTCACTGATGGCTTCATTGATTTTTTCATTCGAAGGAAACAAGTTATGTATAGCTCGAAAATCTTTATTTAAAACATCTATTCTGTCACTTAAAGCATTTTTTTTCTTTGTCGTTTCTCTTGCTAAATCAGTGTCATTAAGTAATTCAACGAGATCTATTGAAGAATCTCCGTTAAAGCCTAAATTATATTCATCTACTGATCTCTTACGCTTAATTACTTTAGAATTATCGTTTTCACCACTTGTAATGGGTAACGCTTCGACGTATTGTATTTCTTCTGTTTTATCATCATTGTCATAGCATGCTTCAACTTGGGTATTAGCTAAAACCCAGAAACCAAAAGATTTTGGTGGTAAATTAATTAATAAGGTTTTGTAAGGACGCACACGTTTGACTACTGGCTTGATATCTCCTTCATAGTACATGGCGCGTCCGTTGACTATTATATTCCTGTAAACAGACATTTATAATCAGTATTTAATTACATAGGTTATGTCACACGACTGCTAGTGAAGGAGAAGAGGATTGTTATTTAAACTTACCCGCTATGATCATGACCAAGTATAAATTGCATTATATCTCCACCCTCCTCCTTCTTCGACAGTTTGATTGAAAACCGCGCTGGCTCAGAGTCCATGTTCGCTCCAAACAGCGTGACGGCTCCGGGCACCGGCTTGTGACGCAATGATGTACAGTGAGCAAACAATGTCGCTTCGGCGGCCTCGATATCAACGTTCAAGACCTTCTCGCCCACCAAGTTCTTGAAGAGGAGTGCCATGTAGAAACTCTGAAAATTATGAAAATCAATTATTGTAGGTACTATTATCGTAGATGCTGCTTCAAATAACTTATTTTACAACAAGGTAATAACATTTTGTTTCTGATTCAGGCGAGTCGCATAAAGAAACAAATATACTTTCTATCAAACGGAAATCTGGTAAAAATATCTCGTGATCTTCTTCAAATAGTCATCGAATAAAATTGGAACTTATCCCCCAACACGAAATCAAAAACTTTAAACTAATACTTACCAGAGTGGGCTCGTACAGTTCAGACTCCAGTAGCTCCCTGAAGTGGACTGCGAAGCCGTTCTTCGCGGAGTAACCGAGGCTGGTCATCCAGTCCGCAGCGCGCTGCAGCTCGTGGAACCGCTGGTTGGTTTCCGTGAGCCAAAGCGGTGTGTCGCTGCGACTGAGAACCTTCAGCAGTTTCAACCGGTCTTTCTCTGACATTCGCTCCAACTCTTGCGATGAGGAGTTTCTAAAAAGAATTGCTTATGCAAATCATATTGGAAGAATGCGGAATAAATAAATGCTTACGTGCTACCCCGCACTAATATTCTCTATGTCGTGGACGCCATGGAAAACACAAGTTAGATATTACTTACACCCATGACCCGAGAACAAACGTTTATCTGTCACATAAATGCTCCGACCGAGAATCGAACCCGAGATACTTCGGTTTGCAGGCAGAGTCAGGGTCAATAATTTGTTAAAAGCTCAAAATTGTAATATGATATAAATGCAAAGCAATAAAGATTTAGCGAAAATAGTTGTACAACTATCACCGAGGGACAGTAAGGCGGTGATCATAAAAAAAAATTCACTTAAAAATACTTCAATTGCGAAGACTTCTAAAAAGCAATAACAATATAAAAAGTCCATTACCACGCCATTCGACACAAATAATATACATATTATACACGATGTAAAAACAGAATATATAAAAAAATACAGGTATAAGATATAAAAAAATATTATTGATAAATTTGTAAAACATCTTATTAACTGCCGTAGCACGGGGTATATGGACATTTTTTGTAATTTATAACTCATTACGCTGATATTTAGTGGGACCACTCAGTCACCTTTGTCCACATGTGATGTGTTGTGTTATTCATTTGAAAACATGACGATAACAAATAGAATTTGTTACTTAAATTATTATATCTTGCATTGTATTAGAATTATAATATAAGTATTTTCAACGACAGATAACTGTAAAGTAATTAATAATAACTTATTATATTTTCATCACACGTCGTAAAGATTGTCCAGAAATTAATGGATTAATATAATGTATTGGTGAATTAACAGATCCTCGTGCAACAAGGCCATTTATACATAAAATACAAATTATATCCGTTTCTTTACATTGTAGCATAATAATATAAAAAGATTGCTAGATATAGTTGACATCACAAATTACTTACGTAAGTGAGGACATAATATCAATGCGTGTATTTAGAACTAGATAACTTGAGATTAGATTTAGATGGCACACCAGATATCAAGCGCAAGACATCTACATTCGTATTTTTTATAATTCAAGCATAACTGATAAAGCCTGGATGTTAATAGAGAAATATCTCTATATATACAATACATTTCGAAAGTAATTTTTAGCCCAAAATTTTCAGTAACTCAGTTTACGTTTTTTTTAAACGGTAATAGTCGTCATAGATGACCTAAATAATATTATAATAGACCAGCCATGTGATTGTATTATTAATACCTCCGTGACCGAAAGAAGTATAACATTTCATGATCATAAGGAGGATGGTAGTTGGCCAGGAGGATGATATGCCTTAACGCCACATATACCTCCCGGTGAGATAAAGCTGGGTGGCAATGAGCCTAACCACCTGCAACAGGTTCTCCTTCTAAGCCTGGTCCGTCGTTCGGCAAAGCTCTCAGCGTCCAAAAAATATTGTCCTGAACTTCTGATTGAATAAAACCCACATTCCAACTATTTTCCATGATATCGTACCACATTATAAACAATACCATGACGATAATTGTAATGATCAACGTGACTAATTCGGACGCAAATTTTGCATATTGCTCTGATTAAGATCAGTTAATCAAAAACAACTTACCCGTTAAGGAATACGGCATCAAACATCTCATTGGACAGCATCACATAGTCTTTAAAATCGCTTTTGGAGTCTGCGGCTAGACAGGGTGTGACATCACCGCCAACGACGCGCCAACGCCCCGCCCCGCCAGCGCGGAAAGTATCCGTAATGACGTGCAGGGTTTCCAGATCATTGAGGTACTCCTCGATGGACTGGTTATTGCAGGCTGTAGAAATATTATCGGTAAAGCTAATTATTGTTGGTACCAACACAGAATTGAGTCCAACCCAAATAATAACATACTTCAGGGCAGACACCCTTGCAGTTTAGCACCTCACTTGGTCATTGTGTATTCATTGACTTAAAGAAACACCTAAGTGTCGGTAAAATTATAGACAACCTGAGGCTTCTGAAGCAGCTTATCGATAACTATCTGGCGATAATAATCCAGACCAAAATGCTCCCCAAACTATTTAAACGTGACTAAACAAAGCGTCGGTCTATCGTCCAGGTACAGATAGCTGCTTCACTGGATTGATTACTTAGCATCGACATAATTGAGTGTCCACCTTCTCATGTGGGTATAAATATTTCAGTAATAGGTAAACTGCTTTTGAATGAACAAAACTCTAAAAAAATAGAAGTACTTGCTAAGAGATATACCCAACTTAAATTTCTAAGACTAGACTTTAAACAAATAACTAACAGACAATAATTTCCCAAATATAAAAATGTGCTCACCGTAACCCAACTGCCAGTAGATGTCGCCAATGTCTGCCTTGTCAGCAACCGTGAGAATGTTTAACGCGGTATTCGGATCCCACATTCCATTGGAAGTCTTCTCCTCGTTGTTGAGAGCGAACACCAGATCGAACCCCGTGTTCTTCGCCCACTGGACGAAACGTTTCCAATCCTCGTGTGTCACCGACAACTGACCCACGAAGTTATCGCTGTCGTCTTCCTTCTGGTACTCGTTCAATGATACTTTTTGAGGAGAATTCTCTTCATCCAATAGTTTTAGAGCTTCAATGGATATCGTGGAGTTGTGAAACGTCATTCGTGATGTGGAAGGACCAGCTATTCTGATGTAGGCTGGCGTGAGGGATGATGCCATGCAAATGCATTCTTTTCTGCGTAATCATTTTATGGTCAATATCATGTTACTTAGCAGACAATGAAAAAATGTTTTATATACGAAGATATGTGTATAAATTATTTATGGATGTTTAAATTCATAACTATATTTACTCCTGAGAACGCAAACATTGTGTTAATCCACACTCATATTATTAATGCGAATTGGGAGGACGAAGAATACTATGGGCTACTTATAAGCGCGAATAAACATCTTATTTCTGTAGAAAGTTCCATTACGATGTATGTATCAGCCAAATACAAATAAGTGTCTAGCAACAAAGCGTTGAGGAATTGACAACCTTTTTATTGCTGTTCTTTTCACACACGCTTGGGACGCCGCGGTCAACATATAGTGTACCTATAAACTTCTAAAGTATTTTTTTTATTTCCACAAAGTAAAGATGAAATTTAACTTAAGAACAAAAAAACCCCTACCACGGAATTTTGTTGATTCTGAAGCAACGTCTAAACGTGCAAAGTTGTACCTGCAGCGCATCTATGATCCTTAACATTTATACTCTAATACGAAATAATTACTTTCAAGAACTAAGACAAAATTACTATAAAAATCTGACAACCTGAAAACTAATCTATACTATTTTTAATATTGAAATAACCGCTTTCTACTACATGCATATGAATATACATACGGTACATACACCAAAAAAATTTTTTATTATAATTTTAGTCCATTTGTATGTTTTTTCTGGTTAATCTCTGAAATGGCTGAACCGATTGTGACGGGAATTTTATTGGCAGGTAGCTGATGTAATGAGTAACTTAGGCTACTATAACAAAATAAAGTAAAACACTTATCGTTAAATTCCACGCGGACGAAGTCGCGGGCACAGTTTTCAAATTAATTGCATTCAACTTACGTCTTATATTTTCCGCTGGAGGAAAGTAAATACTTAGGGTCTATGGTGAAGCTGAGGAACTTGTCGTCCACCAGGTTGACGTGGGACTCGGTGCCAATCTTCACACTGTACGTATCAGCGGATACACTCGAGGGTATTGTAATAAATGTAGCTAAAATGATCACGACCAATACGTGTTCCATCGTGAGATGTACTTAGAACTAAAGTGCGGCGGCGGGAAGTATGCGATTAATTTATTACTTCCTAATCATGTATTTTTCTGCATGTTGCGATGGGTTTTTGTATTAGGGCATTACGTGATATTACTATAACACTTTACTATCACGGGAGAAAAAATTTTCTTGTATATTTAGTTCTATACGAATGAAAGGGTTGATAAAATTTAGAAAATGTTAAAAAGAAAAAGTTTAAAAACAATAAAGAGACATGAAATAATAAAAACGAGAGGAGTGTGAGCATTTGAGTGTGCATTGTTTGTAAACGTTTTATTCTTACTTAAAATATAAGCAGACAGTATTAATTACTAACCTAACAATTATTAATAAATGAATATATAGATAAAGGTATTTAACGTTTAATTTAATAAATAATTACAAAAACTATATGTTATCTGTATTACCTAAATGGAACGTCGCACCCGGAACACTGACAGCATTTCCTTGCTATACTGCCAAACTAATTCTTAAGTACAATAGCTGTCATCTTTCAGGTCTTTTGAAATGATAACCAATCGTTCTCGTGAATTCTTTCATGTCATTTACCCACGACCCCATTATTTGTATTTAATATTATATTCTCTACTTGAACCATATCTTACAACTGTAAAAAATAAACTCTTATACCTACATGAAGTTACCGATAACCCTGACCTCCGTAGTATGAAGATCATTGTTCGTCTTCAGATAAATAAACACCACGTTGATCTATTTGATTACTGACGGTCAATGACATAATTATAGTTTAAAAAGTTACTTTATAATATCATGAAGATGGTCATTTGCTAATAATTAAATATAAACATAAACGCTAACACATTCACACCCTCGCAGCAGGATTCCTAACACCCATGACCCGAGAACAAATGTTTATCTGTCACATATTTATATGTCACATATATATCGGCCCCGGGAATCGAACCCAAGACCCCTCGTTTCGCAGGCAGGGCCACTATCAAATAGGCTACGGGCTCGTCACAAATAAAATAAATAATAACAATGAATAAAATAAAGCACTATGTATTTTGTAAATATAACGACTTGTAAAGACGTGCTTGACAGCAGAGGATTAGATCCCCAAGCTGTAAAAAATTCTCCAAGAAAATATTAGGAACTGTGCGATTTTTTTTAAGAGAGTTTGACCTGCAGTTTTACATTAGTCTATACAGTTATAAACGTTCTCTTATCATAAAATTACTTTTAGGATTGTGCCGCGTCTTCAAAGCTTACAAATTCATCAGTTATTGAAGCAGAAGAAGAATGAATTATTAATGTAGGTATAACATGTGCGATATCTCTTTACGACTGCACCGCGACATGGATTTCGCTGAGCCAGTAGAAGTTCTGCACACATTGCATCTTTACACATGCACTGTGGAAATTAATAACTTTTACAAGTATTTGTTTTTGTTTGGGTATTATATCACGTTTTATACTTAAATCCGCAACGTCAGGTATTTTCTACAATGTAAACAGGAGTATTTGATTAAACTCAACGATGTCTGTCTACTTTATGTTTTGCTGATTTCTGTTTTTATACCCTTGTGGAGCCCTTGCTGTTACCGTTATCTAGTTACGCACATGTTGTAGTACGTACCGCGTAATTAAAAGTAAGGGACTTTTGCTTACGCGGTACCTACTTAAAATTAAGATAAGTTATCATATGATAATAAGAGTTAAGTAAAGTGGGGAATATTCGAAAACCCTAGTTGGATTAATTAATGGTTATATCATTAAAATTCATATTGGAAATGTCCTTGCGTTCCCCCCAGTACAGGCCCCGACTTCACGAAAAGGTGCAATTCCCTTAATCTCGGAGAGTTGTAAAAATATGAAATTGAAAAAGCTCAAAAGACGCGTATTCACGAGAACGACAAAGGTACAAGCATAATAAGTCCAGAGTCAAAAACGAACAAAGTTATGGCTGACATAGTGAAAAACATTTTTTTTTCCAGGTTTGATTTTGACGCTCGATATTTTGGAAGCGAAGAATGATATTAAAAAATTGAAAATACTCCTCTAGATAATTTAATTAATTTTCCCTTTAGCTTCGCCTTTTGGAAACTTAATTTTTCGAATTCTGTAGATTAATTTCCAATGTGCTCCAGTCGTGTGAGGCACGAATTCTGTGAATGTTTTGCAATAGGTAAATTGATCTGGGGACGACAGTTTTCCAACGGCAAAGTTAAATTTATTATTCAATTGGGTTCATTTTTCTTTCAATCCCCGTGATGGAGGAGCTACTTACATATTTACAAGTTTGTACGGAATGCTCGATGCGCCAGTCCCTCTCGCACATGCCAGATTGCTTTTATTTTCCTACAACTATTCATTGTCGAGGATTGACAGTGGCAATAACGTCGTTGTACCCACACTTGATGAGAGATCCGAGCAAGATAGAACATTAAAGTTGAGATATTACGTATTAACGTTGTAATGCCTAGAAAACGAATGTCCGCCAACATCGCCACCGTTTTTATACTACAAGAATTTACATTTCGTGTTATAATATTTGAATTTAATTTCTATAAAATTTTGATAAAACAATACAGACAGGGGGGACAGTTGGAAAGAGATAACCAACTTCCAGCTTCCTCTCTAACAGTCACCGTATCCACCACTCTGCGAAGGTGAGTCATTTTAAGACTTAACTCAGATTTATGTCAATTTAGATTTTGAAAATATTGTGGTTGAATTTACTCGCATTCACCCTTTATAAATACTCATATAATTTAATTTGGTGAACTAAATACACTATTTATTGGCTGAATGCAACTATATTCTTAGTCCTATTTAAAGAATTTATGACGTATAGTTTGATAATATTTTTGTCCTTCAATCTGACAGCTGGAATGACTTTTTTAATGTCATTTTAATGACATGACATTAGTCATCCGATACGATGCATATCACTTGTACTGGTATTTATCAAACATTTTTTGCAATTTATCGTGTTATCATCCCTTACCAACAAAATTGGCGAATCTGTAACCCGTGCCATTCGATTTATCACTTTCATAACTCACACGATGTTTCGTGTACATTACAAAGAATTTCAAGGCGAAATCCATAATTGATATATTTATCTCCTAAATTATAGCTAGTTTATCAGTGTTGTGATGTTGTTGTGTGAGTAAAATGGACAGCGAGGACAATAAGAAGGCGGAGGAAGGGAAAAGAGAGCTCCCTAGCGGCCTACAGAAGATTTGTTTAGTGTGTGGAGACAAAGCGTTGGGTTATAACTTCAACGCCATTTCCTGTGAGAGTTGTAAGGCGTTCTTCAGACGGAACGCTTTAACGAGTAAGGAGTTTAAATGTCCTTTCTCGAACAACTGCGAGATCACCGTGGTAACGCGACGATTTTGTCAGAAATGTCGCTTAGAGAAGTGTTTGTCTATTGGAATGGTTAAGGAGTTTATCATGTCAGACGAAGACAAAGCAGAGAAGAGACGAAAGATAGAAGAGAATCGAGCGAAAAAGCGCCAGCTCCAGGACCCGGAGGACATGGTATCTAGTTCAAAAAACATCAAGCATGATGATGAGGGTACCGTAAACTATATGCCGGTTCAAGACTCATCGGTGCTTCAGTACGATGTGTTAAACAGTACGACATGTAGTCCGAACAGTACGGTGCAATCTCCGCTGCATCAAGACATAGAGTCCATGCAGTCACCTCCAGTGTACAGCCAGTACGCTCAAGTTCAAAGTGAGCCGTACATGAAAGTTTATCCCATAGATGAAAAGACAGTTATCAGCCGGGCAATCTATGAACACCGGATGACTCAGGACCAGTACAGCATGTGTGACAGCATGGACAGTGTGTACCCCGAACAGACTAAACAAAATAGTATAAGGCAAGTATTGAACATGTATGTATGAATCATAAACAAAACCACAAAATGACATCATGTAAAGAAAACATTAATCGAGTCTTATACTATTAATATTTTTATATGTGCAAAATATGTCCTCAATTCTATTACAATAAATCGTCCCCGTAGAAGGAAAACTAACCAATATTTCAGCTACAATCACTTTTATTGCATCATCATAAAATTTACTTTATTTTGATTTGCAACATAATATATGTGTAAAGAATTGGTATTGTACATTGTCTAGACAAAAACTTATAGTGATTTAAAAAAAAGATACTAAATTGTGATTTTCTCGAAAGTTGAAAAATTATTGGTTAGGTAAGTTTTCTTCTATGTGGTCGAAATTACTCTTCTGTATGGTTCCACTGGTAGAACAAATTTTTACATATTTTTTATTCCGGAAACAGACTTTGTTCAGATGTTTAATCTGATGGTATTTGACCAGCACCACCTGTATTAGCAACTCCAGGAGCGTCCCTGATACATTTCTAACCAAGAAACGGTGGACCTACTTCGTTTTTTTACTTTGACCACAATCCCACCTGAAGAACTTCACTATCCAGACAACCTCATATCATGGCTCTTAGACCACAATGTTTTTTGTTGAACTTGTACAAAAAATTGTCACATGAAAGGATGGTTTTTACCAGCTCTATACCAGGTCCATTAATGTCATGTCATACCAGAAGAAGGCCAAAATTATTGCAGTAGATTTAGTTAGTTAGTAATTAAAGGTTGGATGTAGTTTTTGTATGTTTACATTGGTTTGGTGACAGTAGCATAGCTAATAACTAGTTAATGTCACATTTTATTAATTATAAGGATAATAAATTGATGTACAAAAAGTTTTATGTTTAATATTGATATATTTTGCAGGCAAATTCTCACCAACGGTGACTCAATAGTGTATAGAGAAGCTAAACCCCAGCATGTGTGTGAGGAGCTCCCGTCCCCTTCAACGAGCACTAACCCAGACGTCAACAAGGCTCGAGACATACTACAGGATGTTGAAAGGTAGGCTGTCTGGAATTTGCAGATATTAATCATGTCCTTAAAACTCAAGGGTATATACAAGAGTGTAACCATATCATGGTTACGCCACTTTATAATACTTGCACTTAGCGTATGAAGTACCTTGACAATATGTAAAAACGACCACACAGAACCGGTCCCGCAAGCGTGGCGGTACCCGCTGGTAACCGTGCGCTCTGACAGACAGAACAGAATTTGTAATATATTTTTTTTCTAGAACAGTTATCTCTGAAAAGATTCTAAAACATTAAAGGTTTTTTACAGACTTTTTATGGATATTCGTGCATCCACTTTCTTTGTGCAATATATTACAAACAAAAGTATAAGAAATTTTATATCAGAGTTTTGACTCATGAAACTTGATTCAACTCGAATCGTGAATTTCTTTACACCCCGCCGGGCTTAGCTTGATGTGTTTGAACCATCTAAGTAACAGGCAATGTCATGTGAGACTATACCTCGTTCCCACCATGCCTTCAACACGCCCCGCCCTCAACACGCCACGACAACGTCACGCCCCGCCGCGCTCTCTGTTTATGAGCCCTTTAAGAACTAAAAAGTATATGAAGTAACAGATATAGTTTTAACTTTTTAATGGGCACTCCATGGCACGGTTTTTTACTCTTGAGGAGGGCTAGAAACATTCCACCACGTAACAACTGGAACTGTCGGTTTTAAGTGCCCTCTGAAAAACAGAAACGCTTGATGTTCGACAGTGTGATCAGCAGTGTAGTGCGTGCCAACCTAATTATTATTAATAGCATGGCAAAATGTTTTAAACTCTTGAGATCTGGTTTAAAACTCATGTCAAGTGGTTAACAATATTTTTAGGTTCAGAAGTGGAATTTTATTAAAAAAAAAATACTACTCTTGGGTCTGAAGCGATATTTTAATTAAAAGAACAATTTTATTAACACATAACCCGATTTTAATCACAATTTAAATAAACTCAAATTACGTTAGAAACAATCCACAACGCATAAGCAACCAAAAGTACTTCA